>REGM01000160.1:0-32500 GCA_004194415.1 Aurelia aurita | reverse complement strand
AGACCCAAGGCTTGATAAGTTGGCGGGCCTTTTTCCCCCATATGCCAACACCCAACCACCTGCTGTCCCAAAACAATGTATCAGCGTTTGCTGAGCTGTATAACCATGAATTACGGACCGATTTTATCAATTACCAATCATTCTGTAGCAGAAAGGTTAACTGACATGTAAAATCAGTCGCACTTTTCTAGAGTTTTGGGGTATTTTTTGTTAACATACTTCAAAGGAAACAAGCAACTTTGATAACATTTATATGCGTCTCTTACACGTGAATGTAAATTGATTGCTTATTTAAGATTTTTTTAATATAAAGATTACCAGAAAGTTATCATTCTAACGCTGAAAACGTGATTAAATATTTTGATGACAAGAAACAACTCTCGTTGCTTCACTAGATTGTTGAAGCAAAAGGTACGACATAAAATTAAGCGTCCCAGCGAATATTTGTTATAACTTTTTTGTGTGCCTATCTTCATTACATCAAGGTGTAAGGGTATTGCATTGGTACCTAGTGGACATGTGAAAATAAGTCTAAATGAGAAAGTAAAACTAAAGAAACAATATGCTGAAAAACCCTCAATGGGAGATTTTATCTGCCTTTACTTTCTGTCTACAAATGTAATATAATTTATCGAATGAAGACATGAAAAATGGATTACCTCAATGGCCAAAGAATGTGAGTCGTTGGTTCAACTGGATCATAATTGAAAAAGTTCATTGTTGTGATTACGTTCGGGTTTGTAATTGTGAGTTTCATTGGAACCCGAGTAGAATTTAAAGGGCCTTCTTGCCCTGCGATTTTCCAGTCTGGACGGGAAAAATACCACTTCAAAGTAACCTACAAAGAGAAAACAGAGAATAGCAAATCCTAATAAGCCTCGTTAAAACGTATTGAATATTTTACCGGAAGGTTAGATTAGTTTATTTGCCAAAGACCGTCCTTAATTTTGATTTTCTTAAAAACAGTCGAAAACGAAATGTTCAATTTGATACAAATCGTTAGAAATGACAATAGTTCCCTTGTCATCAGAAAGAACTACACCGAGCCAATTCAAAGTTTGGTACAACGTTAATAGTTGAGACCTTAAAAAGTGAGTTAATCTTTTCATGTACGATTTTTACTTTTGTCTGTTAACAACAGTTTTGAAGAAATTCTTAATTTTTGATCAAAATAGCGGAATGTAAATTACAAACAAATTCTCTAAATTAATAAGAAGCCGCAGGCATGCGAGCGAGATTAAAATTCTCAAATCGGTGGGACGATTTTTGCCGTGCGATTTTTCAAACAGTTAATAAATTTTAGACTCATTCCGGTTGGCTCGGAAATTAACCATTCTGCACAATAGATCACCTTACCAACGAGGGCTAATGACACTGACTGACATCAATCTGCGTTCCATCAGAGTCTAACTCTACTTTCTGGTCGCAATAGCTTGTTTAAAGTCGCTTAAATAGTGCATATGCCAAAACTAGGTTGGCCAGGGCCACAAATAGGAAGTTTTTCGGCAGTTTCCCGTCCAGCATCTTGACAACAACGACAACCAAAGCAATCGAAACAACAACAAGAACAACAGCAACAGGAATGAAAGAAAAGTCACAACAAAATCATTAAATAAATTCTAATATTTCTTTCCTTTGGATATCCAAACAACAAGATTTCATTCAAATCCACCATCCGGATCTTACTAAAATCTTAATAATTTTAATTGTTTTGATGGCCAAAGGAATGCAAAGTTAAAATGTCGTCAAAGGATAACTCACAAAGCCACCAGGCATCCTTCTGGCCGGCATTTTCCTTGAAAATATGTCTGCTGGAACTCCTCTAACATCCCTGTAACCTTCATAGATATAATCAGGATGATCGAGTCCAAAAAATTCTGTTGCAGTACGCATTCGGATGTGATGATGATCGTCTGCCTTCTTTGCATCCCAGCTTCGATTGCTAAGTGGTGTCGCCTTGCACTCAAACGTGTTAGCATTTATGCTGTAATTTATACCTAAAGTAAACATAAAGCACACATGAGGTAAACGATAGTTTAAAAATTTCGGCTCGATTGTCATAAGTGATTTTTAAAAGCATTAACCAGTGCTAGAAAACATACGTGAAGTGTTTTGAAGTGGCTTTTTATCTCGAACTTGGGCTTTTATGAATTAACGTTTTTAAACATCTATTTTTATCCTGCATGCTTTTAATAAAATTGCAAGATTTTATGCACTTTTTCTTCTGTAATATTTGTAGATATCTATAAAGGTTGGTATTAATTAGCTGTTACTTTAGCTATTTCATTGTAAGCCACCGAAAACAAACTGAAAAAAATTATGATAAAAGTCACGAAGAAATCTTGCAGCAAAATTTACAAGGAAATAAAAAAGCCGTAATACCATTTAGTGCGCCTTAAAAAAGTTCAGGCGTTTGACAAATTGTAGTCATCATCATTATCATCATCATCATCATCATCATCATCATCATCATCATCATCATCATCATCATCATCATCATCATCATCATCATCATCATCAATTGCTATCAAGCACTACATTCACTAAATACATGTATGTATGGCAGCAAGAAACAAAATTAACAAAATTAAGCGAAACCAATCAAGTAACTTTAACGTAACAGAACAGAATATCGGAATAAATTTAACAAACGTTAAAGGCATTGAGTCCATATAAATACATGAGCGTATACGCTATCCTGAATTTTTGCTGAAAAACTGCTGATGGCCCTTTGTTATCGCACAATAGCGGTAACGTCAATAGCAGTGGGGAACAAAGACGTCTTAATCCTTCCATTATTCTCGGAAATTTCTTTGGTTAAATTTGAATAGCGATAAAAAGACAACTTTTGTTTGATGATTGAAAAGAAGTTGATATTGGTCATGAACGGGCTATTTATGCGGACTCAATGCCTTTAAGTTAATGTCCATAGAATACTGGATGGATTTGAATGAATCGAATTCCGCTTCATAGCAGAAATACTGACGTGATTTTTGTCGCATTTTTATGAGCAATAGCTTCATAATGTTGCACCACATTCAACTCCTATTTGCGACCCCTAGCAAAGATTATATCGTTTTCTCAGATTCAGATACTACAGGTTAGACTAGAAATAACAATAGTCAGAGAGTGCTGCGTACTGGGTTTACTCACAAAACTGTTCGCTAAAATGTTTAAGATTGTGGTCTATAGCAACTTGTGGTGTAGGCAATGTCCTCATGTAAGAATCCTCTAAAGTCCTGAACTCATGAAACTCCAAAAATAGATATATTTGCATGACAAATTGGTTGGTATATTGCCCTTTGATTAAGTCAATTGACTATGCATATAATGTTGTATTTGCTATGCAACAATAAGATGTTACTAGCAATAACAATAGTCAGAGAGTGCTGCGAACTGGGTTTACTCACAAAAATGTTCGTCAAAATGTTTAAGATTCTGGTCAATAGCAACTTGTGCAGGCAATGTCCTCATGTAAGAATCCTCTAAAGTCCTGAAATCATGAAACTCCAAAAATAGATACAGTTGCATGACCAATTGATTGGTATATTGCCCTTTGATTAAGTCAATTGACCATGTCTATGATGAGGTATTTTCTATGCAACAATAAGATGTTAATATCATACTTTCAATACTGCGCATGCGCTAATTTCTGTGTTGACCCGCAGTGATATCATTTGACAGACCCGATTGGGTCTCGAAAAAATTTCGTTCTACATACATCGCTCGCAGGTTTTCAATTCAACTCGAATAGATTGCGGCTCCGCCGCAAAAAGGAGTTGGTGCCCAATTTCAACTTATTTCAAAGTTTTGTGACATTTAGGTCAATAATTTTCCTGATAGCTTGATACTGTTGCCCCAATTGCAACCCTCATTTTGGCCCCATATAACACATTTCATTGCACAAATAGTTGCATATTGCATAATAGGATTGTTTTGGTTACAAATTGGGTTTGCACAAACGCTTAGCCCATTTCAGGTTGTCTGACATTTTGGTCATTTTCCTGATGGTTTGACAATATTGCCTCAACTCAGAACCCCCGTTTTGGCCCCCTAAATAGCATTCATTTTATTGCAAAAATAGCACCAAAATCGGTTTCTACTAGTCAGAAATGGGATACAAAATTTTAGCCTATTTGATCTTGTTTGACATCTTGGTAATTTTTCTATTTTGATTGATGATGTTGCCCCCACATTTAACCCCCGTTTTGGCCCTCTAAATCAAATTTTATTGCAGAAGTAGTACCAAACTCTGTTTCTACGGGTCAGAAATGGGGTTGGCACAAAATGGTTGCCCATTTGACCCTGTTAAACATTTTGGTCATCTTTCTAGTTTGATGATGATGTTGTCCCCACTTTCAACCCCCATTTTAGCTCCATGGATCGCATGTTATTGCAAAAATAGTATCAAAATCGGTTTCTACAGGTCAGAAATGGGGTTTTCACAAAGTTTTAGCCCATTTGACGCTAGTTAACATTTTGTCATTTTCCTCGTGATTTGATATGGGATCAAAACTTGAAAACTGGGACGCAGCGCCTGAGAGGGTTTAAATCACGTTGCGAAAAAAGAACTTTTCTGCATCACAAATTATTTCTGTTTTTCGCGTTAATCAACGTTTGATTTGCCTTTTCGCGTCACGCGTCAATATTTTAAGCACTTTCCTCTCTCATTCACGATAAGTCGCCTACATTTAATGAACGTTAATTTTATCTAGCAAATTTCCTAAAATAAGACAGCCTCAAAAAGACCCGAATTGTGAACGAGACAGCTTCGTGATTTTTCTAACAACATAGGGTCGTTAATTAGACTTACCTGTATTGAAGTCGTGGATTTCGTGAACAGGCAATAGGATACCATTTTTAGCTCGTGAGAGATGATCAGATCGGAAGTATTTCTCCTTCGTGTCAACATAATTCTGTATTTGAAATAATTCAATAGTTAATACTATAGCCAATGAAATCAATTAGTAACAAAGGTCGTAGTGACACAATTCTTTGTTAAAATTTGTTGAAATAATGGAAATTACTGCACTGTGTTAAGTTCTCCAATTTGTACCGGGTGGGTTAAAAAAAACGCACGGCGTTTGAAAGGTTACTGTCCCCTGAATATCACAGCAATAATATTTGTTATAATCTTGTTGAATAGCCGACATGTCAAATCAATTCTAGGAGTTTTCGTGGCTGAAATCGGCCACTTTCTTCCAAAAATGTGAGGAATTTTCCCGAAAAAGCCCCCTCGAAAAACTTTCGAAAGTGGCCTAAAATCGTGACCAAATTCCCCCACCATTTCTGTCTATGCTTTAGCACGTATTTTCCTCTTGGAAGGATGAACAAATCTTCCCCATTACTACAAGAAAATTCGTTAAGGGGATTCCATTCTCCCAGGAGGATGACATGTGCTAATAATTGTAAATGTCATTGTTGTTAGGAAGGAAAACTAACGAAATTTTGGTCGTTGTTTTCACTCGTTTTTGCAGGTTTTTGAAAGGGGCTTTCTCCAGAAAATCTCCCATAACCACGGGAAGGAATGACCGATTAAAGCCGGGTAAATTTCTAAATCTAATTAAACATATTGGCAATGAAACAAGGCATTTTCAAATTTTCGATATCATTGCTTTGATATTCAGGGAGCAGTATTTTTCAAACGCCGTGCGTTTTTTACTCAATCGGTATAAAAATAAACAAGTTGGTAATTTTTTCCGGCGCTCCTGGAACAATAATTGCATAACCCTTTACTTGACTTTTTCATCGAGATACTTTCACCTATGTTATAAACTGTAAGACAATTTTTAGGTAATTTTAGACATTTTTAGGACAGTGGAACTTATTTTCTTCAATCTTAGTTAGTTTTATATTTTTCCAGTTAAATTTGAATTATTTTTACCGTAAATTGAAATTGTTTTCAAGTTATTGTTATGAAATCATGATACCAACATCTTTTTCATCTAGCGAAAACGAATAATACACTTGATCATCAAAAAGGTATCACCTTTAGCCGAGCGCAATGAATCATAGAAAGGCCAAAAGGCCCAATTAAATTGATAAAATAGATAGATAAGTTTTTGGGACAAGTCGATCGTGCCATTCTGAAGTTATAAGAAATTTTGCTTGCAATCCGTCTCTGGAAAAACGTGCATATTTTGTTTAGCGTTGATTTTATGTACCCTAATTAAATGACGCGTTGAAGGCTCTTGTTCAACCAGCAGCCTTTGCGAGTAGATTTCTATTGAAGCAGCCATTTTTGTAGATCACGAAAAGGTTCATATTCATAAATAGAGCACGCAAAGGACCATGGTTGGATAAGAGCCTTTGATTGAAACGACGTTAATTTAATTTGTTTTTGATAAAGTCCAGTAACGTTTCAATGTCACTGTTAGCAGTATCTTTGCGAGATTCATGGAGCTTTTTAAGACTTTGACTTTCTTCAGATTTCGTTTGTTCAAGTTGTAGAATTGATCTGTTTTACGCGTCTTCGTTGTGAGTGATACAAACGTTTTCCACCAAAAAATTGTTTCTGTTCTTCGCGTTAATTTCCTTCTATATAATGTCTTCCTTGCCATTTCGCGTCGATTGCTTTCAATTTAAAAGCTTCATCCACTTACTTGCGTTAATTTAAGACGCCTGCATTTTATATAAATTAAGTAAGTTCTCGCAGCTTTTACTCTAATAAGGCATATAAAAATTCTCAGAAATAAAAGAGTTGTATAAAGCCAAACTTAAAAAAACATGACTTTCTCTACCTAATGCAGGCAAATAGCAGCAGATACATTGAAAATGAAGATATTGTCTATACCGGGTGAGTAGCAAAAAATATGGAGCGTTTAATAACGAAAAACATCTCAGATTATGTTGTTAAAAGTTTTATAATGCAAAAGAAGAATTAAATCAAAGTCTGTCTCAAATTAGATGTCACGTGAGATTTGCGATGGCGCAAAATTGCCAATGCAAACATCTTCAATTGTCTCTATTCGCGGGCATTTTCACGTGACATCAAATTTGAGACAGACTTTAGTTCTAGAAATTTAGGTTGCTAAGATTAGTTTTCCTTTTGCACTCTAACACAATGCATGCCTTGTTTCAAATTTTGGTAGAGAAACAGAATGTTTGACATGGTTTAGAAGTTCACACGTTCATGAATATGAATCGAATTTAAGGCCCATTTTAGGATTCTTGTGACACACGATTTGCCTAAAAGCGCTCGTAATTATGAAACGGAAAGTCCGACTTCGATTTCCAATGAATAAGAAAAATCTGCGAAATCATTTGCATCAATAAAAATTGGCAAACGCCTCACGTTTTTTCTGATTCACCCGGTAGGTTTGAACTCCGTATAATTAGCCAGTGCAAGCGAATTTTTCATACCAACAACAATTTTTGAGATACAGCTGGATTGCGAGCCATATACGTTAAGATGCGTTATGATAAAATAAAAGATTATACTGTTATGAATGGTGTATCGTACTTTTTCCTACTTTTCGTTTCTCTGCGAAATTACGTATTCAAATAAGCGATCAGTGCGTTGCGTAGCGTCAGCAACCACAAAGTTCGGTTCCCTCGACATCACGTTCAACGCAAGAATGAGGCTGCCCTACTGTTTTTTGGCCTCCGAATCATGACTAGCCTCTTTATCGTATACTCGTGGAAAAACGGCGACTAATGGCGACGACATTGGGCCTAAATTATTAAAATGTTTAACGAATTAAAAGCTGTTACGAAAGTCAAACCGTGGGAAAAAGATGGTAGTTTGCTTCAGGAGATGGTAAGTTTGTTTTCTAACAGTAATTTTACAAACCCCGGATTTGTCCTTTAAAACATTCTATGACACGCGCCCTTTGTTTACTAAAGTCAAGTACAGCCCCTTTTAAGTTACAGCCTCAGTCAAGCCACGAGTCCGAAGACACTATAATAGTAGATTAAAGGGAATGTAAGCATATAAAAGAGGCTCAAGCCAGTTGCGGTCAAATTCTAGCCTATCAGATGTCAGTATTTCCTGTTGACGTAGATCATTTACCTAAATATGGTTCGGGACGTGTCACGGACTATGGTCTTTGCACGGCTATTTTTATACAAGGCTTTCATATGCTTAGATTCCCTTTAATTGAACTAAATAAGATTCTTGGCCTACCTTGAAATGCCATAAAGCTCTCTTTTCGCAATGACAGCCTTTCTCAGCCATGTTTGCGCGTAGTAAATTGGAGTTCTCTGTCATATGTTAGGCCTAAACCGCCATTTTCAAAATAACGATTCTATCTCTCCTGCGCAATTTTGTCCTACGCAAGCTTCTCAAAATCGACTCCACATGAAAAAACTTATGCGATGGCAATGAAGCAAACTCCTCATTATTCACTTTCGGACCAACAGCATAACTTTCGCTTCCAGGCTCCCTGATAAAAAACAATAGAGCTTCTACCGCAGCTTCCGGCGAAAGCACTACTCTCCAGGGGGTCGTGTGAAAGTGAAAACATGGTCAGATCACAAAAATCCTTGTAAACAACGTTCAGAGGAATGGCTTTGAAATGGAAGGGACATAAAATGTTTAGTAATGGAAGATGCCTCCTGGGGCACAACAATCAATACGTTATATGATCATAGAGAGAAAGAAGGATAGTCTTTGTTTCATTGATGGCCTATCTATTGTATGTAATACCACGTGTGTTGCTGGTTCATCTACGAAACGGATGGATATGGGTTAGGCCTTTTATCGAGATCCCTAGGTCAATGCTTTGTGCATTTGCGTTAAATATGATGGCTAACAGTTGGAACATGTAGCAACAACGAAAGAAAACACGTTGCCTTGACATATTGGCTTGGTTGAATTCAGAGACTATTTGCAGCAGGAAAAAGACAAGACTGTTTCATTTTATGAGCTCCTCGAAATAGGCGATCTGGTCCACTTCTAGTCAACTGCATCTAGCACAGCCGTTGACCATGGCCAGCAGAAGCCCCAGCCTCAGAAGGCTCACTACTACCAATCTTACAGATGGGTTTATAAATACTTTTTTCTACCTCAATGGTTCCATGATCCTTGTTTCGACAACCCATACATAATTTACGAGCAGAAATTATACCTATGATACTTATGACGGAGATAACATTTTCTTTTGAATGAATTTGCTTGGAATATTGAGACTGACAAGTTCACGATAAATAACACCAGCAATTTTAACCTGATATGACAAGATTCTATCAACTAAGGTTATCTTAAAGACAAGAAACCACTTGCGCAACACTCTGTTTCCTGACCAAGGACAAAAGCATCATTTATCACAGCAAAGTCCCAGCTGCAAAAAAATACTCCTCGTTCACAAAAACCACCCAAAACCTCTCTAAATCATCAAAATTGAGTTCATCATTGCAGTTTGTAATGTCAGCAAGTGGGGACCTTGGACTATGGTTCACTTGGCATTCAATCCCTGCATAGACATCAGATGGAAAATAACAATCAGTCATTGAATGTAGTTGAAACAAATGTTAATTGAAATGTGCTTATTTGAGTTTTTTAATAATGTACAGTTTTACAAGAAAAAACTTGGAAAAGTGGGAAATATCATCAAATTTCTGTCAATTTTCATTTTAAATCAACTTCCAAATCTCTTCATAACCTCTCAACGGAGCCTGAAAAAGGCAGCCTTGCCTAGGAAGCTGAACTTGTCTATGAACCCCTTGTCAACAGTCAAGGGGTGGGAGCTGAGGGAAGGTGGGGCACATTGGAAAGATAGAATTTCCTACCAAGGATTTCATACGAGACGCTCGTTTTTTATAAGAAACTTCGCTCTGAATTTGTAGCACGGTTTCTTAACTTTGCACCCAATTCTTACAATAAATGTTTCTTTGCAGAGTTTCTTAATTATCATAAAATAGAATTTCACAATTTATCACAATTCTTTATGGAACGCAAATATAGCTTTTTGAGCCAAGAGAATTACAAGAAAGAACAAAATCATAAACAGAAATTATGCATTTTAATATTATTTAGGTTAGAAATGCACTTTTTATTCAAAACACTTTGCAGCTCATCAAAAAAGTTGAAAAAGTTTCTTAACCTCAAATTGACCTCTGTTCGCTTCTAGAAGAGTTTCTTTATTTTTCTGGAAGAGGCTATTAGAGTTTCTTATACGCAGTTTCTTATAAAAAATGAGTGTATAGGGTTCAAAGAGAAAAGGGATATTGTCTGAAACTTTCCCATGTTTAGACATCCATCAAGTACCTTCCGAGTAATATGACACAGGAAACAAGTGCAATGAAAGTAAAAATATGCTAAAGATTTTCTGGACTGAAATAAATAGTTACTGAAACAATTTTTCCCAGTACTGGAGTTTCTTAATTTTTTAGTGATCTGCAAGTCGAGTTTCTCCTGAAGAATTTGTTACAAAAAATACGTGTATATGTTGCTGCCTTGATAAGCTGCTTCCACTGGCGTTTTTCCATGAGCATGTAAAAAAACTGCTCAATTATTTGCTCATGAACGCCAAGATCAGATTTGTTTTGGATTGGGCCTGGCTGGATTTTGAATTTTGAATTGGGCCTAGCTGGGCAATCTCGTACCGTGTGTGCTCTCGAAACCTCAATTACTGCAATTAAAAGTTGAAAAGGCTAATACTGTCGTTGTCTGATAGGATAGAGGCACACGCAAGAACCAGTAATCTTACCTCGCACAGGAACCCATTTCACGTAGCAGAGTTGAAGTGTCTGCGATACCGCAATATTCATCTTGCTTCTTCTTATGTTCCTTGCGAATCAAACCTTGGCGCGCTTTCCGTCCCAAAATTCATTTGCATTCCCGCCCATTTTCGAAACGTTTTCTTGCTCCTGCTCACCCCCCCCCCCCCCCTGAGAAGCCTCGTATCATTGGCTGGTGAAAACCCAAAACCTATTACGTCTGGTATGGCATGTACCATGTAAGGTAAAGCGAAAGTTATGCGGTTGGTCCGAAAGTGGATAACGAGGAGTTTGCCTCATTACCATCCCATAAAATTGTTCATGTGGAGTCGATTTTGAGAAGCTTGCCTAGGACAAAATTGCGCAGGAGGGATACAATTGTTATTTTGAAAATGGCGGTTTAGGCCTAACATATGACAGATAACTCCAACGTACTACGCGCAAATATGGCTGAGAAAGGCTGTCATTGCGAAGGAAGAATGCTTTATGGCATTTCAAGGTAGGCAAAGAATCTTATTTAGTACTAGTACAATTAATCTACTATAATAGTGTCCACGCACTCGTGGTCGAGCAATGGACTTCGATTTGTTTCATTTGACTTTCCGAGAATCAATTGAGTGGATTTTTCATTATGATCTTCAAACATACAGGTACTGTGCAATGTTCATGAACCGTGGTGGGATGTTTAGGAATTCACGGAAGATGAGCCTTTAAATAATGAACAAAATAATATAATGAATTTTACCCGTGAATTAAATCCCATCTTCAGGGCAGGCATCAGGGCCTCAGAATTCATCTCAAATTCTGCAGGCGGCTTTGGCAACGGCATGTTCGTCTTTTTCATTGGACAAAATACACCTACAACAGAAAGAGTCCTTCTATTAAAGGTATAAAAATAATTTTAATCAAAACGACGAATGATTTAGGTTTTCAAGACATGTTTCGGAAAATTTCTATCCATCTTTAAATGAGTACAAATCAACGATTTTAGGCAGTGATCAGACGAAGACAGATACAGATAATGATTTTTCGAAACAAGTATTACAGATGCACATTATTCGTCGATTTATCAAGTTTCTTTCCAGTGTACCTGAGAAATGTTGGTGAAAAGTCTAAAAGACTTGAACTTAACTCCAAGAGCCTTCTCACTTGAAACTTTATAAAAGATTGTGCAAGGACGGAGCGACCGCTCATGCAACCGATCCTAACTAATCTACTTGTTATTTCCCAAATCGTTTCGAATAGTTCCTCATTGTCTTGCCTAGCTCAGTCTTCAGAAAATGTGATCGTTGTTTTGATAGATTTAGGGTGTTTCCAGACCAAGAATTTTCAAGAAATTGCGTATAACGCGAGAAATAGGAGGCTTGAAAATTACAAAAATTGCCGTCAAAGTATAATTTTGGACTTTGGCTAGAGTCTCAAACATCAACCTTCAAGATCGGCCAAGTGTACGATTTATCTTGGCCTGGCAAAAGTGGATACTTCTTCTGGCGCACCCGGTGGATATCACTCAACCGTCTAGGGCAATGTTAGGGTATCAAAAATCCGAAAAAAATGAAGCTTTTTCTTCAAGTTTTCAAGCAATTGGCATTACTCCCAGTCTATTTTGCATCTACCTGACCGGAAGCCCTCTAGCCTTTATTATAGAAACGTCAAAGAGCAAATACAAAATAGCGATGCCCAATTTGTTTAATTTAGATGTCGAAAAAATACAGAAGAGGTTATGCGGATGGCAGATAATACAAGGCAGCAATAATAGGCTTTCAGCTAATGCCTAAGAATAACTTTGCTTACAGTTTTAAGTCTTTTTATGAGATATTTGGATCAGTATTTAGTGCTAAAAAAGGTTCTAAATTTTCGACAAAACTTTTCACGTTTCTTATATTTTGATTGCAAAATTAAGATATATTTCTATGATCGCCACAGGTAAGTTCCCTGATACAATATATTGCATGAAACAACAATCAGGAGGAAATAGAGTTCTCTAAGCTCAACATATAGTGGTGATGAACTAAATGCTACACAAGTATATTGAAGCAATGATATCCCTGTCATAATAAGATTTAACTTCAGTTTTTAACAGTTTCTACCTAGCATCCGATCACGGATCCTATACCACAACTACCACAATGCATTGCGTGCGTCGAGAATAAGGAAAATCGTCAATTAAGATAACATGGATAACAAGTAAACATGCTGAATACCCTAGGGGTCAGAACAAAGTGAGGAGTATTGAGGACGTAAACAATTAATTAAGACCCCGTTGACACAATACCGGTACAACTTTAGATCCATGATAAAAGTGTAACGAATCAGCCTCCCGTTTAAACTGTTCTTGCAAATCCGTAACACTTTTGTATCTATAGAAAAATCTTCTTCTGGAACAGTGTAAACGCTCTTGAACCGTAACAATTTTGTAGCGGATCAAAACTGTACCGGTACAGTGTAAACGTGGTCTAAGAAATTATAGGAACGTTTCGGCACTCAAACTCGTGTCATCCTTTAGTGAAGTACTATTGACTCTAGCCAACACTCATCTTCTAAAAATGCAGTTTCATCTTTCATATTTCAATTTCCAACTGGCGAGGGTAGCCCTTCCTGCAGCACACGTGCTGGTTTTCAAAGGGCCCTTCCATAAAATACTTATGAAACTAAACTAAATTACAAATTTTGAACTATTTTCTGATGATGTAACAGAGAAGGGCAACATCTGTTAACCAACCTTTATTCTCCGCCTTAATACAAAATATGTTCCAATGGATAAAGGCCTGAACTTAGTACTTTGGCACTGAGCCAGCTATAACATTTGTGAGACAGTAAAGTTTCGAACAAGGCATTAATGTACCCCATCGAAATATTAATTGAGGCCTAATGTCAATGGTTTCGCTATGTCATACTTTTTGCAGTGCTGTTGCATAAATACTGTCATTCAGTGTTTTGGTTTCTAAGCATCAGTCCAATGTTGGAAGTCAAAAGCAGTCAGACTAAATATCTGCAAATTGCCAAGCATCAATTTGTGGTTGACTGGCACATAAATCCAAAATAATAAACTTAATGATTTGTTTGCGTGGCACAGTGGGAACGCAAGTGCCACAGATGAGTTTTTAGGCGATCTATAACTTCTGTGGTGTGATGGCGTAGTAGAGGCCCAGCGACAATTCAGCACTTGACAACTGATTGCATTCTTAGAATTCTTCACTGGTTCGTGAAATGTGTTTTTGGTTCCCGACGCTGATTCCATTAACCTGCGGCTAAACGAAACGGATAAAGACTTTTCCGTTTTAGACTTGCATTTTCATTACTCCAGCTTAAAAACGGGATTCTTTAAAAATGGTGCTCAGGGAAGAAAAGTTTAACAACGGATAAGTTTAAAAACGAAGCTGGAGTAATGGAAACACCAAAAACGCTCAGCCCTAGGAAGGTTTAACAACGCGGCAATCAACATAACTATTTCCCATTGTTTGAGAGGAATTTTCATTTCAAGTTAATGGAAACTGGCTACCTTATAAAAACGGAAACCCAGGTGAATGGAAACGCGACACGTTATTTAAAGGTGGAAAAGATTTTACCCCGGGAGGTTAAACCCTGCCTGAGTGCGTTAATGACAATGACACTACACAACACATAAATGTACTTGTTTTGCTTTGTACATAAAAACGGGTCAGTTTTACCATGCTGCCTGTGATGGCATGGCAGAATTTTTCCATACATGGTAAGAAGTATCCTTGATGGTTGTAAGTGTCACTTATTGATGGTTGGAAGTATCACTTTAGGCCTTAACTTCACCAAGTAAGCCTTTTCTGAAAACTTAGCCCAAAAATAAGCAACCCATCCAGTGGCACTTGTAATTCAATCAACTTTTTGGAATCCAAAGCAATTGAAAATTGTTCCATGTTTTCCCTCTCAAAAAAGTTAGGCTAATTTTGGCACACAAGGTAAGATAATAAATATGTTATCACTTACCCATTGGAACTTGGACATGTTGTGGCTTGGGTGGCCTATCATCAACATTGAATATCCATACAACTTGCGATATCTCAGTTTTGTTCAAAGGGAAATGACGTATTTTCCCAAGTCCAACAAATTCACCAGGGTTGATGGAATCATTTCTTGTAAAATAGAAGGCAAATGTGAAGGTACTGTTGTCTTTCAGCTTTACACACTTTTGCCATATATCACAACTGAAATGCAATGACATCTGAATCAGTTACAATAAAAACCCTCTGCCCTTTGTGTGATACACACAATTTGCTTGAAGCTTCTTGAATGCAGCTGGTAGTAACAATCAATTAAAAATATTAAACCATAATTTTTTAATTTCAACAGTTTTACAATCAACAAAAACATCATCTAGTGATCTGAGGTGACCAAAAAGTAAACCAAGTTATACATATATAGATTTTTTACAAGATTTAAATTATTTTGGCTCGATTTGAGATTTGTTAATGCCTTTGAAGTCACTGAAAAAACTTTAATAATGTGTTTTGAACATGTGTTAGCCCAATTCTAACGCATTTCATCCTTGTATGGACATAGCTTAAAAGAGCTAACTGAAGCACTATTTTCAAGACAAGCATGACACAATCATTTTTTTTTCTTTTTCCAAATAGTCCTCCCAGGAATAAATTTACTAGCATTAATAAGGGAACAAACTCCAGATACTAAACATGAAGAAGAAACCTAGAATTATTACAAGTCCTTTCAGATTTCGCTCCTTATACACATATATTGGAGCCAAACCTGTTTGCTCAATCTACGACTCATAAAAAAGCTGTACGAAAACGAGGACAAACCAATGTACGAAAATTCGACTGAAATTCTCTCGAAAATGCTGAAAGTTCTTGGTTCCTTGAAGCCCGACAGCCCCTGATTTGTCATGTTGTCCCATTGAGACTTCAAAACAAAGCTGTGGAGGTCATGTGATTTTTCCGCGCCCTTTCCAGATTTTATGGTGTTTACCAGACAAAACAATTTTAGTTCAAGCAAGCCTTTGTTTTTGTCATATTTATTCACGAAGTACCGAGTGAAGTCCATGAGATGGGTGGGAGAATTTCCTGTCTCCTATCTCCTTTGCTGTGTGGTCATGGCATTGTTTGTCATAGCTCGAGGGTTGTATAGGGCAGTCTGGAAGTTGATTTGGAGCCCTGCAACAATGTGAGGACACAATTGCCTAGGCCTCAGCTTATAACCAAACCTACAAACTCTGACACAAATTTGAAAGTTTAAGGAAATTGATAAAGTAAGCTAATCTTTATACGAATTGGTTCAAGCTTCAAAGGAAAGGTGATTGTTGAAAACTAACGTATCACTACTAATCTTATCCCTAGATTTGATAAAAAGTCAGCGTCAAAAATTAGGATGGTTCAAAAACGAAAAAGTTAAGAATGGTTTAACACGTGCTAGTTACCGAGCACTCGCGAGTGTCAAAAAGCATTCCATGAATGAAATTAAGCCTAGTAACTTTGCCATTCGGTGATTTACATGTCTAAAGAGCTTTGGTTGAGTTCGTAGGCCTACCTGTTCAAAGACTCTAGCCAAGGAATGGAAACAGCAATGTCTAGACACAAAGATTTTGCAAGAAATTCGCTGATACTGCAGACCAGAAAATGTTGCAGTCGTTTTTTCAGTGATCTTCAAGAAAATGTTGTGTCGCTGCTAAATCACTCAAAATCAGCGAGAGCCGAAACATGTCGAAAGCAGAAAGCATCTGAGTGAAAATGATACACAACTTCAGCGCTTTTGCCTGTTGTTTGTTCTCTGTTGTTCGTCTTTTCAATTCATTCATCAAGGGGAAGACAAGGACGAGTTTGCAATCAACACAGACAAGTTTGTCTTGGTATGATACGATATTACGTTATGGCCGGAAGTTCAAATATTGTGATACTGATTATTTATAATTTTTTCATTGCCTGGTTGAAAGATAATCAACAATGAAAAAATAATTTAATGAAGAAAAGGGTCCAAATTGCTTCTGGAGAAACAAAATTGTCAACATTAATAAGGAAATTTGTAGGGCAAAAAATATGACATGACAGTGAAAAGGTTTGTCAGGGCCTTTTAAGGTTACGGTAAATGTTTGTAGCACAATATTGAGTTTTCTCTAAAAAAAACCAAACTATTAGCGGAATCTAGTTAAACTATACATCATTTGATGCGTAAGAATGTAGGGATTCTAACCTTATCAAAATAATTGGCAAAGGTTGCAAGATGACATTTTCCAGGCAATTTTATTGCTTAAGAGAGCATACCTCCTTCAAAAGCTATTTTTTTGCCTTGCGTTTAACGTAACAAAATCTAACTTATATCAACAGGAAGCGAACATCCTAAGCTACCAAACTGGGTCTCGGATTCTTTAAATTCCTCCTTCCCTTGAAATACATGCTGTCATAAATTTGGAAATAACTTCTCTGCCATCCCACAGTTGTATTGGGCTATAAAAGGTGGACCAGAGGACATACCAAGATTCTGAGACATGTTTTGCTTGCCTGAAGCCTGCTCTGGTAGTGTGCAAAATGTGGAGCCATTCGATAGGTTCCTTGGGTACAAAATAGCTTTTTCATACCTGTACCTAGTGGATTTGCAAGTCCTGAAAAAAGGGAAGTCTACTGATGCTATTTGAAATGTAAACATCAAGGTCAAATAAGCTAATGTAATCCAGGTCAAGCATTAGGGCTTAAGGTTACTGTAACCCTTCAGACACAAATTTATCGATTTTTTGTTTTCCTCATATCCTGATGGTTTAAGTATTTGAGTACCGTTTGAGCCACCTCGCTTCGAGAAATAACCACTATTACTTGGAAATTTGAGCGTTTTAAAAGGAGCAATCTTGTTTCTCAAAATTTGCGCGAATAGACATTAGGGGATTAAAGTAAAGTTATTTGACCTTGCGCATGATGTGCATACTTCTGTGGTTTAGAAGGCAATAATTTTAATCCTTATGGATTTAATATTTGCTCTTTCTTAAAAAAAATTCCTTTGCTTTCGCAACTATTTCATTCGAGATGGGCCGTGTTAGGAAAGCAGACTGGGCACAGAAAAAGAAGCCAAAAGTGAGGAGGAGAATGAGGAGAATGAGGAAGAGCCTTTTGAAAAAGACAAGATATCGAATCTTGCGATATCAGATAAGGGATCGTGGTTCGACCAGGAAAATTTGTATATCGAGGGATCAGAATCGGAGTCGGATGGATCGAACGAAGAGGACATAAAGCATAACACAGAAAAAAACGAATGATACTTCTAAAATGAAAATTTAGACAAGAAACTTAACATCAAAGGAAGCATTTGCCAAAACCTATCACAACCAAATTTCGCAAAGGACGTTGGTGAAATCCCCCCCCCACCCCCACCCCCATTTCCCCAAACCACAACAAAATATAAAATATACTAACACTTTCGTAAAACATGACATGTACAAATGCCTCTTTACAAAGAGATCCTGCGCGAAAACTAACTGCCCCCAGTCCTCAGTTCTTTTCCACCATGTCTTGGTGAATTTATCCCCATCCCCCCAACCACAACAACATGCAAATATACAAATTCTTATATAAAACACAACGAAAATAGAGGGTTCCCTTCACAAGAAGATCCTACATAACAACCAACTCTGCCCCAGTCCTCGAGAGCAGTAAGAACAACACGGAGGAGCAGCCGGTTGGTAATACCTCTTATATTTCTTATTTAACTTTTCTTATTGTTTCTTCAAACAAATTTCATTCAGCATGACCTCCAACATCGCTGGCTCCATCATTTACACCAAGAGGAATTTCGTGATAGCTATATTCGTAAATCCTTCGTTGCTGTTTTATTGATATAAAGATTTACCAAGGCCGCGCTAAAGCTTTATTGCTTGACCTGCGGCTTTTATGTGTGCACTTTCAAGCATAATCGTTTTTCCCGCGCGTTCTGCTTCAATTTGATAAAAGCCTGATTTCTCGAAACAAGATTCCGGGGTACTGGTGGGTACTAAAAAATCTTGGTGTACCTAACGAGCCAATCAAATCGCTTGACACTTGGCATACAGGGTCACAAAGCATATAACTACCAAACGGTGTCAGCGATTTATGATAGATCCACTGGTCCGACTTTTATAAGGGTTTAAAAGTTAAAAAAGACATTTCAGACATTAACATTAATTTAAAATTGCATTATTTCTAGACAGTACGTTTTATCAAAAATTCGTGACACCGTTTTGCAGTTCAGGACCTTAAGTCTTGGGTAAATAGATAGTTTTGGTCGAACAATGCCCGATGAGGTACACCAAGATTTTTTCGCAAGGGTGGTCGATTTCGCCTAAAATCTGGAATAAATCATTTGCGTTTTTATTTAATCAACTGCTTATATTTTTATAGTATTCTACTTTTTATTCTGCTTCGAATAACATATAAGTTTGTTTGGTATAGTTTAAGGAACGGCCGTGAAAAGTAGAGTTTCTTAATCGCTGTCTGAAGGGTTACAGTAACCTTAAAAAGCAATTTGTGCATTTAAACAAAGGAGTCAATACATATAATGTGGTTTCATCTTTGTTTTCTAGCACACGACCGGCTTAATAGGTCAAAAAGCTAGGATTAGAAATTAAACCACACAGAAAAACTTTGCATGAGAAGTTGTAGCATTCTTCCTTTGATCAAGAATTCTGCTTTTTCAACATTTCTGTTACTTCTAAAGATGGTACAGTATCCTTGTGTTTCTTAAAATTTGGGCTTCTGAGATTTGAAGAAACACGAAAATTGGCTTTTTCGGCCTACAAACGTTTACCGTAACCTCAAAGCTGAGCTAATCTGCACTTAATTTGTTGCCAGGAGACAGTGATAGATCATAAGACTTTCTTTGCAAGAATTATTTTTAGATCTAAAGATCTCGTTTGATCCCGTTAGGGTAAGACCTGACTCGTGAAAATGCTTACATATCAACAACAAAGGGGACAATTGTGTTTCTGCTGCAATCCTTGAAAGAGCGCTTATTGATAGGTATCATTCAATATAATGTAATATATAATGTGCCTGTTAATACATACTTTATTCCTCGAATTGTATAATTTCCAAGGTAAGTAATGGCATTGTGAGGCCCAAAGTAGAAAAAGTCATTCCCTGATTTGTAGTCTTTGACTTCATAAAAAGGATCTTTAAGACCTTTAGGATTTGATGTGAAGTTTTTAACTGTACAATTGTCACCAGTGATGACCATAAACTGCTTTCGATTGTTGTCTACTATCTCTTTGCGTTGTTCCATTCCATGTCCTGTTTCCACTGCAATGAAAAATGGTAAAGTAGAAATATCAGTAGGTAGAAAGCAGAATGCCAACAAGCGCAGGGTGAGTAAAAACAGTATCTACATTTTGAAAAATCATACCGCAAAATCCAGGAAACCAGTTCATGAAATTTTTAATATTGTCACAATGTGGCTTCAACTTAATTCTTCAAAATGTTTGTAAACAGTTTTGAAGCATTTATTTCTCTCATAAATCAGCAATCAATTAGCCAAACGTTGCTTTCTTTGGGCCAGGTCCATAACGTGGAACTTGAGGAACCCGCGGAACTTGTGGAACTTCTGTTCCGCGAAATCGAGTTCCGTGCATTGTCCTCACAGTATAGGGCCAACAACCAAAACGTGGAACTTGCGTAACTTTATCTAAAGAGCCTACTAATCATGTTACAGNAGTAATGGCATTGTGAGGCCCAAAGTAGAAAAAGTCATTCCCTGATTTGTAGTCTTTGACTTCATAAAAAGGATCTTTAAGACCTTTAGGATTTGATGTGAAGTTTTTAACTGTACAATTGTCACCAGTGATGACCATAAACTGCTTACGATTGTTGTCTACTATCTCTTTGCGTTGTTCCATTCCATGTCCTGTTTCCACTGCAATGAAAAATGGTAAAGTAGAAAAATCAGTAGGTAGAAAGCAGAATGCCAACAAGCGCAGGGTGAGTAAAAACAGTATGTACATTTTGAAAATTATACCGCAAAATCCAGGAAACCAGTTCATGAAATTTTAAATATTGTCACAATGTGGCTTCAACTTAATTCTTCAAAATGTTTGTAAACAGTTTTGAAGTATTTATTTCTCTCATAAATCAGCAATCAATTAGCCAAACGTTGCTTTCCTTGGGCCAGGTCCATAACGTGGAACTTGAGGAACCCGCGGAACTTGCGGAATTTCTGCTCCGCGAAATCGAGTTTCTCTTTCCCTTAGTAGTTATCATTAGCAGATAGACACAAAGATAATCGCTCTCTGAGCTAGGAATTACTGAGATTTGGATTTTTGCAAATTTCAGGTGTAAAAATAATTTTTACTGGTTTTCTTTAAAGCGCACTAATTACACTATTGATTTTTTAGGCGGGAAGGAAGATTTTTCCCTAAGCTCAAATTACGCCAAAGCTATTATGCCATTTGTAACGTTGTATATGGCCGTTCTTTTGATGTTTTCTTCATGTTGCGCTTCTTTTGTGTCTATTATTCTAACTCGCTAGGAAAAGAGGTGCACTGTTTGTTCCCTAATTGTCTCCTATGATTCCAGTAACTACCAATGGGACAAGCCTGCGTAATATGGGCCAGTCTTTGTCGTTTAATGCCTGCGATCCCACGCGACGCGCACGCATTAGCACACGCATGAAGCCAATAATGCGTGCAATTCATCGCACGCATGAATCGGATATTTGACGATTATTTTTGGCCTTCTTAGAATGGTCAAATTTGTTGAAATATTAGAAACGAAATGTTTTATCGCGACATTCTTTCATGTCCGATCGTCGTAATCTACTTCCTTGTTGCTCCAGTGTTCTGAGAAGGTTACGGAGAGGTCAAGAAGTTAAAGTGAATGACCTGAGTTAAAAGATGAGATCTCATAGGTTTATAAATAGTCTATTGTATTTGAACATTCAAGGCGTGGGGAAAGAAAGCAAAACCAAAGAACACAATGACATGTTTTGGTTTGTCTTTGTCCTATTTATAGACTGGCGCCTTATAGCTCAGGTCATTCACTTTAAGCCATTCTGTTTTCCTGTTGTCCCAATTGATCAAGTTCAAAAATCAATTCAAAGTCGATAAAGTTTAAAAAAAGTCATCAATGGATCAAGTTCCGGTCAAACGATCCAACATTTCGCCCAACATTTCATCCAACATTCCACCCAACATTTCATCCAACATCGAAAATGACGATGTTGGGTGACCCAACAGTTCATCCAGCATGATGTTGGGTGAAATGTTGGATCGTTTGACCGAGGCTTTAAAGAACGTTATTCATACAGACGACATGTCACGTGACTTGATCAATTCGCGCTCGAAAATCAGACTTTGGGTAAATGAAGCCATTACAAAGTATAGCGTCGCACTGGGATTTTAAGAGTGTCTCGTTTATTTATCGCAATAAATTAATTCAGAAAGCTTGGAAGCTGCTCAAATTATTCAAAGACTTTAGCAGATAGATAGGCGAATGTTTGAAAGGAAGGTTGATTTTGAAGAAGCAACGAGCAACTTACGGCGGACGGTGTTTGTGGTTCTGATTACGACATTATCGTCGCAAAGGCAAGTTTCTCGCAGCTTTCTTGGCCTAAATATTTGTTTTGCTTTTAAAAACAGCATGTTCGTGTGTTTATTTCAATGGTTTTGGTCTGACTGACAATTGCTACCTATCCTTTCCCTACTCACTATCGCAAGGTAGAATAGAGGAACAATTTTATACAACTTTTTGAAAATTTCCTATAGAAACCAATAGAATTTTCCGAAGATTTTCCCTAAAACAAGATGGCGTCGTGTTTTAAACGCTGCTGTGACGTCATGCCGTCTGTATCAATTAGAATGAAGAATTGTAAGTGGGCGAAGGAAGGATAACAACCAAACCAAAACGTCTTTCTAAGGCTTTGAACATTACAAATCCACGTACTAGGTCTATGTTACATAGTAGGAAAGTCCAACAAAATAATAGTCATGTTACTGACATTGGCGTTTGAAGATCTTGGTAGATACTTGATTGGAAGAAATCTTGACGATGAAGGTTGATAGTAGCAGATCTCTTACTATAAAACTTTTATACATAAATCAAAAGAGTTTTGTCAGTAGTCACTATCATTTTCAACTGACCAAATGATGAATTCCTTGTGCTGCTTAGACTCCTGTAACGGTTTTTTCTTTAGATAGTTGTATTAAGAAACCCTTACGCATCTATATGTGTAGTTAGGTCTTCGTGTTTGAGTACCGCAAACCCAAATTTTGAGGCGTTTTTTGTCATCAATGTCACAACTTGATTACTTCGGCACCGTTTTTATTGCTCCGTTTCCTTTGAAAAGAGAGAAAACCCCGCTAAATCCCTTCGCACGGGGTACCCCTCTGCAAAGATCGAAATAGAATTCAGAAAGGAGCTTTCAAAAAACGGTGTTGAACGCAGAAGCTTTTAAAAACTGAACAGTTTGAAACAAAACGCATTAAAAACAGATCTTTCAAATGAAAAATAAAACAAGAAACGAATCAATGGTAAAGACATTTTTGTAATGTTTTTGTTCCATGTTTGTTCCAATAAGAACAGGAACGATTTTTGTTGAAGAAAAACGGACACAAACCACAACTACTAAAAACGGAGGGGTGAAACGGTGCCTTAAGCCATCTATGCAATACTTTCATCTTTGAAACAAATTTGATCACGAGTCCCAGTTGTTGCAACGTATAATAAGTGCAGACGATAGTGGAAGCCCCAATAACTCGAACCCTCGAGAGAGACAGAGATTTGTTCGAGCTGCTGAGTTATCTAGATATCCGTAGTTTAACCTATACTCAACCTAACTAAGGCCTAAAGGGATATCAAATTTGTCGAGGCATTGGGTAGTTTGCCATAACCAAGTTCGAATTATCCAGGTTCTGCCGTATGTTGGTATGCTTCTGGTATTGTTAGCAACTTGAAACTAATCAGGTAAGTATGAGTGTGAATCGCACGCATGGGATAAATTATGCGTGTGCTTCACCGCACACATGCCTATTTTCTTATGACGAAGACTGACGGGTGTAATATAAGGTGGCAGAAATGGTCCATCAAGCCAGTCACCAGTAACCAGTTCATTTTTCGCAGGCAAAGGAATGAATAGGCCTTTTAGACCAAATTCCGCGAGTTCTGCGTTTTGGTTTTTAGCCCCTATACTGTCAGCACAAAGCGCAGAACTTGATTTCGTGGAAATCCTATGTCAACATAAGAAACTCTCTTCAAGTCGATTTTGGTTGATAAAACTCCAGTTTCTTTCCTCTGTGTCACGGAATAAAAGTTCTGCAGGCTCCGCAAATTCCGCGTTATGGACCTGGCCCTTTCTTTGACTGCAAAAAAAACAGTCAAAAGCACGCCGCCCAGTCCAAGGCAGATTTTCATATAAACTTGGATGGTAAGCATTGATAAAAGAGCATCGCTAGGGCACAATTACATTTCAAACCATTTTTTTGCCATTAGAGAGCATAATGTTTGACCCAAAGACAGTCTTTTTGCTATTCTTATCTTTAAAAAAATGAATTAATTGAACCACTCCCATATGTTTTTTAAACAAAGAGCATGCAAACCAATTTTCAATAACTTCATCATTTGAGACAAAAATAATGGATTCTAAATTATAAATAAATTGATCTTAAAATAGATTCAAAGCCTCAGTTCTGCACTGGGGTAGCAATTTTCAAATCGGTTGGCATCTGCAGCTGCAATTTTTCAAACAGTTTTGACTCACCCGGTAGCCAAAAGATGTTTTAAATCCAGGTCCAATCTAATACCTGCTTGGTGTTTTTGAGAAAAGTAGTGGCATCAAACCAAAGCGATTAACTATGATGAATGTGAAACTTTGTTACATATTAAATGTACCGGGTAAGCCAGTAAAAATCCCACTTTCAAAAATTCATGCCACCATGAGTACTGGATGAATGTGAATGAATCAATTTCTACTGGATAGCCGAAAAACCAAAATATTTTTGTGATTTATCTCACGTTTTTATTAGCAACAGGGCTATACTATATTTAACAAAACGGAACCGAACGAAACAAAAAATAACAGACACTTACCTAGCAAGCAGGTTTACTTAGCTAGCAAGGACAGCAAGTTTATTTGTAGTGACAATGAAAAAGGTTCAAAAGGGTGCTTGAAAGGGTGCTTGAAAGCACTTAGGAAAGTTGGAAAGAGCTTTCAAATTAGGCAGGGGTATTCTAAAATTGCTCCAAAAACTTTACACTATGGTCTGGGCCGTGTGGGGAAGTTACATGCATCTGCAGATGGTCCAAACAAAGGTCCTCCCACAGCAGCAATAGTCTGTAAACTCTGCACATTATATGTCACAGGTAAAGAGTCATGGTCAAGTCAAAACAATTATTTTATAGACATTAAAATCTCCTGTATATTTTGTATAATGGATGACATGCGTACTTCTTTCTTCATGTTGTTTTTAGGACATTCACATCTGACCTGTGACTGTGTGTGGTGAAGGTAACACCAACAAGAGGTGTTAAGAAGATCAGACCCCCTTCTAATTAAAAACTTTGAATCAAAACACATTTCTAGACATACAATAATCTTCAGGACAACATGCATTAGGACAACAGGACACTAAATGAATCCCATAATAGACATAACCAGTTTATTAATTCTAAAGCGACAGGCGTTGCAATTATACGTCCTTTGGGAAAAATATAACACTCCTTTAACAACCCTTTGTGCTCTGCTGACAAATACATTATACATTTACATGTATTTATATGATGGCGGCTCTCATATCCTGTATGCAAAAGAATTCCTGTGTTCAGCCTATGAGCTCTTAAGGCCCTAATGGTGACCTGCCACAATGACCTGCAAAAATATGCCTGCATTTTACACTAGCCGTATATATATATATATATACACATACAGATGAACACAAAAATAAGACGACTTGGAGTTTCTTCTACTTTTATCTTTTATTCTCTTCTATTCTCTATGCGTTTCGACTCTAAGGTCATCGTCAGGAGAATGAATATTTACATGATGGTATGCCCCTTTTATACCTTTTTAGCGGTCACGTGATTTAAAAGGGGTCACGTGATGCTTAATTGGGGTCACGTGGGGCAAATATGGCGTCACATGAATCCTTAATTGAATTTTAATGTTACGTTTTATGTGTAGAAATGATAGGCCACAGGGAAACAAAGTATTGCATAAATGAGCGAACGGAAAAATATGGCCCAGCCGTTGATTTTTAGGAAGATTTTGTTGTTAATATTTGTCAGGGTGGTTGAGTTTGTTGTTCAAACCTTTTGGTATAAGAGTCTGCAGTCGCTTAATCCAATTATCCTCATGGGTTTCAAGTAGTTTTGTCATATTGTCGACATCTTCTTTCTCAATTCGTTCGATTATCGTAAACCTTGCGTCTCTAGTAAAGATGTGATGTTGTTCTTTGAAATGTTTTTCTACCAGAAGGAGCTTGTCGTATTGCGTTGATTTTATTCTTGAGCGATAGTTATTTAGTCTGTAATTAAAGGGACATTCAGATTTTCCGACATACTGTTTATTACAGCGTACGCATTCAAGGAGGTAGATGACATTCATGCTCCTACAGTTTGACTTATGAAAGATCTTGTATGTTTTTTGGGTGACTACACTAGTAAATATATATATGTCTGCAGAATCCGGACATTTTTTATGAATTTGATGGACACAATTCTTGTCTGACAATCCCTTGTCATTTCATTGAAAAAGGTTTATTTTTCAAGTAATCCTGGACAAATAAAGGCCGCTTTCTCATAAACGCCACTTAGGTTTGAGAATTTGATAATCGCCACAGGCGTCTGTTAAGATGACTGGAGAAAAGTGATTTTAGTTATGCCTGAGAGTGGACAGAGGTAGAACCGCTCCTATTGTTTGTCAAGATTATTTCTTGTATTTTGAGGACAAATTGTCCTCAAATTTGAGGCAGGTGATGTAAAAACTGGTTTATTTTTCGGAATAGTGTGGACACAGGTAGAAACAATTTTGCAGAGATTGGTAAGATTAAAGGTGTCTTGGGAGACAAAGGAGGAACCAGAGTGATGGTGATGGGAGAAATGGGTGTTCAATATAAATGCCGGCTTTAAGGAGCTGGACATACCTAGGTTTCGCAAAAATTTTCATTGCAAATGTCTGTCCTCAAAACCAGTCTTTTTGGATAGTCAAAACCATCTTAATCCGTTTTTTCAGAATGTGCAGTAATCGGGTTTCAAGGGCATACCACCTCTTTGTACACATCCACATCTACATATTAATCAACAAGGCCCATAAGGCATCACGCTGATGGAGATCAACTCACCACCCATGCATACCCATATAATTGATAGAGGCTGTGAAGGATTAAGGAAACACTATGCAAGGGTAAATTTGTGGAAGTGTACACGTTAGGACATATTCCCCACTTTCCTGGAAAGCCCCCCAGAGGTATGAAATTGTGCGACCCCATAAAAGAAAGCTAATACAATGTTCTAATCAGTAAATTGGTTTTCATTAAGAAATTTTACTGTTTTCAGATAACAGACAGGGGTAAATTTACAAGGGCCTACTTGCTGGTTGTACATTTTAGGACCTATTCCCCTTTCTCCTGGAAAGCTCCCAAGAGGTGTGAAGTTGTATGACCCCCCAAAAGAAAGCTAATACAGTGATCTAGTCAGTAAGTTAGTTTTAATTGAGAAATCTTACTGTTTTCAGATAAAAGACGGGGGTAAATTTACAAGGGCCTACTTGCTGTTTGTACACTTTATGACCTACTCCCCAGACTGCAGAGTAGGGCAGTTTCCAACGAGATCTCGGGTGTACAAGAGCACAATTTCAAGTGTCCAAGTGTGCACTTTGGTATAAGTGTGCACTTGAGTGTGCACTTCAAGTGTGCACAAAAATTTTGAGCTTCACCTGGAAGCTATTTTATGAGAAATTCAAACGAGTTGAGTAAAATTTAACTTGACATACGCAAGAAAACTCCTCTGTTTTCCTTTCCGTCAGTCTTTCTATTAAAAACAGTTTAAGCCTAATCTCTTAAAGAGCCACTGCTGACATAAGTGCTTTGCGCGCCTAGAAAATACAAAGGAGGCAAACAGTAATGGCGACGAATATTTACGGATCGTTATTTGTCATAACATGATCATCGCCAGACAATTCTTTCTTGCGTTCATTCCAAATTTTTAGCGTTGATTCAAAGAAATAAACATGTTTTCTGGCTTCTGGCCGCTTTGGCCTACCGAATTTCCTTTCACTCATAATTTTGTCATGCTAGGCCAAAAAATACTTTCAGACACCCAGANAAATACAAAGGAGGCAAACAGTAATGGCGACGAATATTTACGGATCGTTATTTGTCATAACATGATCATCGCCAGACAATTCTTTCTTGCGTTCATTCCAAATTTTTAGCGTTGATTCAAAGAAATAAACATGTTTTCTGGCTTCTGGCCGCTTTGGCCTACCGAATTTCCTTTCACTCATAATTTTGTCATGCTAGGCCAAAAAATACTTTCAGACACCCAGAAAGTCAACGAAGAAATGCATTGTGGGATTTACACACGCGCAAAGGACACATGTCAGCAGTGGCTCTTTAACAATGAAAGAAGAAAAAGTACACAATTGATATTTCTTATTTTATTTTAAACAGATACAAAATTGTTTCAATTCATCCCCTTCTTTGGGCCCTTTAGGAAACCAAATTCTTCATTTGCTCCGAACAATAGGGCCACACCCATGCCACACCCACCCCACACCCTGCCACACCCACTACCAGGTATGCAGTGACATTTCAGGAAAAATATCTCTGGTGTGCACCTGCAGTCTGGCCTACTCCCTGTTTTCCTGGAAAGCCCCCAAGAGGTGTGAAATTGTATGACCCCCAAAACAAAGCAAATACAGTGATCTAGTCAGTAAATTAGCTTTCATTGAGAAATCTTACTGTTTTTAGATAAAAGACGGGGGTAAATTTACAAGGGCCTACTTGCTATGCTGTTTGTACATTTTAGGACCTGAGGACCTATTCCCCATTTTTCTGGAAAGCCCCCAAGAGGTGAGTAGTCTATATTAGTTTTGGTTTGGATCTGATCGTTATATTTTGCGTTATTGTTATTATAGTACGAACTTTTTCCGAATATGAATCTTGTTGTGAGTCTGAATCTTGTTCTGGGGAAATTAAAGTCTAAATGTGGTCCCCATCTATTTATAGATACCAAAAGAAAATCCAAATATGAGTCTTACCTGCAACAAGCTTTCGATTTAAATCAAAGAAAATTCGTTGTAGCTCAAAATTTAGCATTTTTTGAACACTGTTAACGGAAACAACTCTTTGGTAAGATACATCCATTGAGAATTGATCAGGAATCTTGGGCATCTTTGGGCCCACGTAAGGCCCTTTACTTGGTGTGCATAGGCCTACTTGAGAAACAACAACTTGTCCAAGGATAGAAATTGCCAAAAACGAGGCAGTGAACATCATCCAAATCTTTGGGGCCATTGCTTGGTACTTCTTCGTCTTTCCAGGCTAATATTTGAGTTCTTTCATACACAATCTGTTTCCACTTCCCGCTATTTTCACTTTCGCTGCAGCAGCGGTTTTAGTTTGTACGACGCGGACATGTGACTTGAATGAATAGAATTTGAATGCCGCCACAAGAAAACAAGCACGCCATAGAGAGTCTGTTGGTGCGGGGCATGACCAAAAAGGTCAGAGGGAGGTGTGGAGAGCAGGGCTAGAAAATGCACGAAATAGGGAGCAGATGGGGAGATGAACTAGGGGGCATCCATAAAGTACGTACGTACTGATGGGGGGGTCAAGCCAAAAGCGTAAGCTCTATATAAAAATATAATTGTCTACTTCTCCCGTTCAAAATGAGCACAAGGGGGAGAGGGGAGGGTGTTTTTAAAACGAAAACCGAAAGCTAAGACCGATAACGAAAACAGAATGCGAAGACCGAAGACACAAAACGAAAACACAAAACGAAAACACAAAACGAAAACACAAAACGAAAACACAAAACGAAAACACAAAGCGAAAACACAAAGCGAAAACACAAAACGAAAACACAAAGCATCGGGCGAAAAATAGCATCATCAAAATAACGATACAAAAAATTGCTAGATTTTGCTATACCAAATACAACCCCTGAAATTATTAAAACGAAGGCAACTCTCTAAAACGTCCTAAACAGAAACAATCATCATAGTTTCAAATAGAGCAATGAAGCAAAAAAACAAATATTTAGTGATCCAAGAGGCGGTATGATCGAAGTCTTCTTTATCCCCCTCCTTCCAACCCCCGAAATTGTTAAATCGAAGCTAAACTGAAATTTTATAAAGTTTGTTATCATGGGAACAGGGACAAAGGGAGGAACAAAATGGCTGTAGGAACACAACTAAAACTGGTTTTAAAAATCTTGGAGTGGGTATTGGCAAACACTTATTTTTTATAAGAAACTTACCACGAGTGTGAAAATGGAGAGAAAAGGCGGGATGTTACGCTCCTCTGCTCTGGAAAAAGGCGAAAACTTTCCTTGCTTGCGAAATGTGAAAAAGGTAGACTTGTTAAATGCACACTCCCGTTGTCCTGGTAACTCTTTCACATCCCCTTTGGTAGGGCGTCCAAAAACATCAATCCATGTTTTGACCCATTTCCTCGTGAAGTATTTAATATTCTTGGCTGTTCTTGAGGTTCCCATTCCCCTTTCAAACAAACATTTTGAGGTTGTAAACACGAAAGCCTTCAAAGCAGCCGGTGATCGGAAGAGGGCGATAGGNAATGTCTCAAACTTCCCATCACCTTTCACTACTGAATAGTTTTTGTACAACGTTAGGACTCCTTATTGCTGTCTTCAATGGGGTATCCTCGCAATTTTCACACTTGTCTTTTTTCTTTGGGTGGTCTAAGAATGGGCTAAAGTCTTGTGCCCTTTTGTTTCAATTTAAAGACTCCTCGTATTTCAATATATTTGCTCTCGCCTCTTGTCGAAAGGTGTAAGAATGTTCAGTTCTTCTTACGCAATTTCTGCAAATTTTGCTGGAATGTTGAGAGGACTTCGATTGGAGTACACGCTCAATGAAGTCTAAGTTTGTTATGCATGTAATTTTTCGAAGAAGGTCTTTTTCTACACCAGTTTTAGAATAAAGTAATACATTACGTTTGCTCTCAGAAGAACACAACATGCAAACCTGTGAACTCAACTCCTGTTTTTGAATTGCCGTCCGAGGACGTTTGTTCTCTTTATTGTTCATCTTCTTGCCCCAGCTTTCTATTTAGCATGTTGGAATTATTCCTCGCAAAACAAAATGATATGTTCCTGCAACCAAAGCTGAATTCGCAGCCATAAAATGCTTTTTGTTAATAAGATATTAACGTAAATGGCCTAACCAATATTTTCTTTGTTCACAGCTGAAAAAAATTTGCAGCTTCGCGGCTTCACCATCAGGGGTGGCGCCAGCCCTGAAAAAATGGGGTGGACAAGGGATAGGATTTATTGCCAGAAGGTATACCTGATGATTTTTAAATCAATTTTGCTTAAGAATAAATACCGGCCTGAGAAAGTGGGGTGGACACGTCCACCCCCTGGCGCTGCCCTTGTTCACCATGGTTTTCTTAGCAACAAATTATGCAGTCAATTTAATTAATGAAAATTGCGAGGTAAATTTTATGCATAAAGCCTCGTTTTGACTAGGCAATCAGATCTCGAATTAGCCTAATGAGTACAAGGGTCAGTATCGACGCAGGAGTAATGACCGTTGTATCAAGGTTGGAAAAGAGGATGAATATAAAGAAAATATTATTGTCTATCCATCAAAAGCAAATTTTTGAAAAATTATCATTATTCATTATAAATATGACGAACCTCTTTCAAAGATCGATCGATTGGTACCAATTTTGTTACAATTAGATATAAAACAAAGGAATTATTTAGGTTTTTGTTATTTTCTTTGTTACCACTCTCCAAATAAGGAATTGTTCTTGTCACGCGACTACATTTATGAAAATTAAACATTTAAAATTTGATATCCAATTAAATTTTAGGAAAATTCGGTAAGTTTCAGTATTCCAGCTCTTTTCAGCTAAGAGCTATAGTTCATGATTCAAGTGGGGTGGCCATAATGGCCCCCCATCGGTAAAATAGGGTTAAGACTCTCTGAAGTTGCCTCTGACTTTCTTCACAGGACGGGGAATTACTTCCACATCAACACAGCTTCTGCATATAGGCCTATACTTTGAAAATGGAACTAAAAATTGAAAATCAAAACTTAATATTTCTGCTTTCGGATTTAATACACCAGATCCTTCCACTAGATTTTGATCGCACCTCAAAATAGTTTCTCCACAGCAAAGAGCGAACTAACTCTCACCACACATTTCCGTTACGCTTCCTGTTTGCGGAGTCAATGTATTACGCAAGATTGAGCTCCTCTTCGCAGGAGGCAAGTTGCTCTCAGAAGACAAAAATGGACGCTAATTCACAGACTATACAAGAACCTCTTTATCACTCCTTCGCAGTGGAAAAGTAGAGTCGGCACGCAGGCTATAAGGTCATGGGAACCAGAAAGTCGAATTACATGGTGACCAAAAGCAGTTGGAGGACATGCCCGTACCAAATAAGCTGGGACTTTCCCGGGAAATTCCCGGGATTTTTCTGGGATTGATTCCCAGCTTTCCCAGAAATCTAAAAGCCGGGGAAATGAGTAAAATTCCCGGGAAAGCTGGGATTAATTTGTATTGAAAATCTTAACAGAATTTCCCGGGAAATTCCCGGGAAAGCTGGGAAAGCTGGGACTCGTAAAATCCCGGGAAAGCTGGGGAAGCCGGGGAAATGAGCAAAATTCCCGGAAAAGCTGGGATTAGATCGCACCCGAAAAGCTGGGAAACAAGGGAAAA
>REGM01000016.1:2160218-2191473 GCA_004194415.1 Aurelia aurita | reverse complement strand
ACAAACTACAATATCAAATGACAAATCTTATTTCACTAGAACAGAGCGGAACAGAACAGCTGAAATTTTCTTCAACGTAACAAAGGAAGCAGATTATACGGTCTAGAGCTATAAAGGTATATAAGATTTCTGGAAAAATCAAATCTTTTTTCAAATAAAGCAGTTTGATCTGCTTGGAGCTCTTTCCAGTTCATTGTTTAATTAGTCAGTTGCTTCGCCGTACATTCAGTGTCGGTGACGGATACGAAACGTGATGTCACAAAAAGTGCGTTGCAACAAATAAACACATAACCTACACACTTCTCAACAGAAAAGAAACTAAAAGTTACAATTTCGAACTGTGAGCCGAAATGGGGACAAAACCTACCAATGAAACTCCTCGACATTTTCGACCACTCTCTAAACAGAAACCAAACTCTGTTTCAAAGTTTTGGTTTGGAGTATTTTAGGCTCTAAGGCTCTGTTTTGAAATAAACATTAAAGTTCTACCCTATATCCCCAGGGGAGGTACTTGACTCTCATTTGCACTCCAAGAAATAATTTTTTGACCCGGCTCTAGAATTTTCCCCTCCAAGTGATGCCCGGCTTTAGAAAAAACGGCGAAAAGTATACTCAAAAACGTAAAAATACACTGTGCAACATTGAAATAACAACCCGCTCTAACAAAATACCCCTTTTGACAACTGGCTTTAGAAAAATTGCCTTCTTTCGATACCCGTCTTTCGAAAAAAGAGGCGAAAACAATACCCGGAAAGGAGTGCACATCTCTCCCAGAAAAATATTCTCGAGAACGCCCTCTACTTTGGCTATAAATGCGACCAACGCCCTTTTCAGAAACGCCCCAGGAAAGATCTTCATTAGTAGCATATTCAACAACTAAAACACCACAAAATCATCGATGAATAAAGTATACAGTATTGCAATCTTTCATCTGATGGCGAAAGGTTCATGTACCACAGAGCATCTTTTGGATTACGGGCAAGGGCCTGAATGGAATGCCCCACTTTAATCTTTTGTGTTGTGAAGTTAAGAATTTCATAAGCTCGAGGAATTATTACATTTAATTTAGATAACACAGTCGAACTCGCGTAATTCGGACTCGCATAATTCAGATATTTGCATAAGTCGGAAAAAAATGAAGATACTTGAAAGTCCCATCCGCATTTTACTTTTCAAATTAGTTTGCATAAGTCGAAGTTCGTGTAAGTCAGATTGTTTTCCTTTGTGCGAAGCGATCCGACTTATGCGAGTTTGGCTGTGTGGATACATAAAGCCTCTCTAATTTCAGAAATAAAGATTTTAAACATAACAGAACCTAATAATAGCGCGCACATTGTTTCTTAAGAATAAGTTTGTACTGGCAATAGATCCAACTTTAAATCAAATTTCCCAAAATTTCGTATCTTGTTCTCGTTTCTGTTGATGATAATAGTTGCAACTTAGATACCAGGTGTCCCAAAAAAAGTATCCAGATTTGGTCGACCCTAGCGATGAGAATTTAGCTAGGGTCGACCAAATCTGGATACTTTTTTTTGGGACACCCGGCAGTGCTTATATTATGATAACCCTAGGTGATATTTGCTGATATGAACATTATTTCTTAAAAAACTATAAAGTACGACTTGAAAATTATTGGAGCCCCCCCCCCCCACGGTCCCTGAAAGAGACCTGACTGTTATCTAAATAATCTAATGGGTTTGACGAGCAAAAGGCTTCACAAAGCATTCTTATCGAGTCATTTCTTGTTGAAAGTTAGATTTCAACCCTTCAGTTAACCCAAGGGCGGGCATGTCACACTGGGGACGATGTCCTACCTCTGTCCGAAAACCGGTAGTTTGCTAAAAAAATTTGCATCACCTTTGTCCCAAAAACCGGTCTTTTTTGTGATAAATTTCCTATGTCATTTTCTTTAATTTGGTAGAAAATTTTGAATTAAGTAATCAGTGACGATGTTTGTTCAAAAATCCATAGTTTTAGTCAAAAAGTTTAACCAGAAATCCGAAAGCGGGTTGTAGTTATATCTGTTAAAGCAGAAGTGTCCCAAAACTGGTAGTCTTGGTTGAAATGCTAGTCTTTTTGGCTNCCTAGCGATGAGAATTTAGCTAGGGTCGACCAAATCTGGATACTTTTTTTTGGGACACCCGGCAGTGCTTATATTATGATAACCCTAGGTGATATTTGCTGATATGAACATTATTTCTTAAAAAACTATAAAGTACAACTTGAAAATTATTGGAGCCCCCCCCCCCCACGGTCCCTGAAAGAGACCTGACTGTTATCTAAATAATCTAATGGGTTTGACGAGCAAAAGGCTTCACAAAGCATTCTTATCGAGTCATTTCTTGTTGAAAGTTAGATTTCAACCCTTCAGTTAACCTGCGGTCGTACACATAAATCTCATAGTTATGAACCAACGCTGAAAATGTTTTTGGGGCGAACAAGAATATAACTATAAACTCAGCATGCTATGAAATAAGAAATTTACACGTTTTATTTAGATTTCCATTACTAAACCTAGGTTTTCTGCGAGTTCTGTCTTCCTTTCATGGCCTATCATGTCATCTGCAGCAAAACAGTTTGGCTCACGGATGTTCGTCCAAGGAGGACGTTGCTGAATGCAAGGCCTGGCTGCACAGAAGTAAAATGACTGTCCCACAGCCTTATTTCCATTGTATGGAACAGATAATGCACCATCCACTGAAAAACACTCTGTCCCTTTCGGCAGCACTTTTTTACATGAATAGGCTGTGCACTGTGCACTTCTTGCCTTCTTCATATGCAGCTTCCATGTTTGCTGTGCATTGTAACATGCGTGATCTTTTAATATGGCATCGAAATCTTTTCGCTTCCTTACAGGGTTGCTCTCTTGCATGAATTTAAGATCAATGTTCCCAGCACTTGTAAACATTGTCTTTAAATCTTCGTCATTAAAATAACGTGCTTTTAGCTGCTCTTCCACCTCATTACCTGACAGAACGATCTGCACAATGAACAAAATATGCTTACACACAACTTTTGAGCCGCGTCTCTGGAAGTCAGGACAAGTGCAGCTGGGAGTGTTTGCAATGATAACATCATATAGTTTCTTACCAGAGGTACTACTTGTCACGCTGTATTGTCTCTTCACAAGGGATATCTTTTTTTCTTTTCTTATTTTCATTGTTTCCGCGAGGTTGGCAGCAGCCTCCGAGCGTGTCAGGAACATCTTTTCTGTGTTATCAGCTGCTGTTTTTGGTGGATTTGCGCCTCCAGATGGATCGATCGTTGGTAGTTTCCATTGCTCGCCATTCTCTGTAAAATGAACCCCGTGATCAAGTAGATCTTGTCCCTTCTTTGATGCCGATTCTTGTTCTCTCATCTCGCGTCTACGTGCTAGTTCTGCAAGGCTTGGACCCTCGCAGAAACCACCTGCATTGTTGCTAATTGCATAAATCTGTGCTTCCAAAATGAGACTGTCCCTTGTATCGAACTCGGCACTCTCTAGCAATGACAAGCCCTTGGCGTCTCGATTGGTCCAGCTAGCATGCACGACCTCAGCCAAATTAGACCTTGGCTTCGTGTAGCCTGTGAAGGCACGAAATATAAATTCTCTCCGATCGTTCCACCATGTTAGCCATGGCAGCAAGGTGCTTCTTTCATCTTTAATGTCAATGAAAGTTTTCATGTTGCTGTATGCCATTTCATAAGATTCTTTGGTGCTAGAAACAAGCAGCTCATTTGCCAAATTTTTGAACTGCGCACTATCATCTCCAAGTCCAGCACTGTGTTTCTTTATGGACGCTTGAAAGTGAAATTCACATCCTTTGATCTTCGTTCTCACATCTTCACCATATATTCGTTCTAGGCCATTGAAGTTTGCTGTCGCCATGTCTGTTGTCCAACCCTTGGGCATAAATTTTTCTTCGCGGTCATTTACCTCTCTGAAAGCTTGATTAAACAGGCGCCAGAAACTTTCGATGTTTGTGCTATCCTCACTCTTGCATTCCATGATTGCCATGGGCATCTGTCTTTGAAGAAGTGGGTGATACACGCTTGCCGTTAGTGTTGTATAGTCCTTTGTTCTATGGACTTTCCCATCGAAGCCACAATACTCCTCAGCAAGAATGTGATCTGAATCAAACTGCATTTGATTTGCCACTTTCATCTTAGCTTTAGATGTCTTGAATAGCAATTGCTTGTTATCGTCAACGTCATAAATAAGGGTGGTATCCTTTTCATCTGTATAACGTTTATACTCCGCTACAGCCCTGAAACTTGCCCCATGAGGCTGCATTTGCCGCTTCTGTTTCAATTTTTCGTTTGAAATGGCTCTTTTGTTGGCCACTTTTTTCACGACTCCTTCCACCTCACTCCATGGCTTTCTCTTTCTCATTTCTGTCAAGATGGCATTACCTTGNGCTTGAAAGTGAAATTCACATCCTTTGATCTTCGTTCTCACATCTTCACCATATATTCGTTCTAGGCCATTGAAGTTTGCTGTCGCCATGTCTGTTGTCCAACCCTTGGGCATAAATTTTTCTTCGCGGTCATTTACCTCTCTGAAAGCTTGATTAAACAGGCGCCAGAAACTTTCGATGTTTGTGCTATCCTCACTCTTGCATTCCATGATTGCCATGGGCATCTGTCTTTGAAGAAGTGGGTGATACACGCTTGCCGTTAGTGTTGTATAGTCCTTTGTTCTATGGACTTTCCCATCGAAGCCACAATACTCCTCAGCAAGAATGTGATCTGAATCAAACTGCATTTGATTTGCCACTTTCATCTTAGCTTTAGATGTCTTGAATAGCAATTGCTTGTTATCGTCAACGTCATAAATAAGGGTGGTATCCTTTTCATCTGTATAACGTTTATACTCCGCTACAGCCCTGAAACTTGCCCCATGAGGCTGCATTTGCCGCTTCTGTTTCAATTTTTCGTTTGAAATGGCTCTTTTGTTGGCCACTTTTTTCACGACTCCTTCCACCTCACTCCATGGCTTTCTCTTTCTCATTTCTGTCAAGATGGCATTACCTTGAATCGCAGAGGGCTTAACGCCAGGGTTTACGGCCATCGATTGTGCCACTAGTGCCACTGGTCTTGCTGCTACTGGTTTGGTTACACAAGTGTGCTTTCCAACATGGAAAATGTGTGCTCCCTGTCCCCTAAAGGCTATGTACTTTCGTGCATTACACTCAAGGTTGTTGCCAAGCGCCCCACACAATGTGCACCTTCTTGAACGGTCAAATCGCAATCTGTTATTTCCACCAAATTCCTTCTTGAATGGGCATTCACTGTTGGGACATATTGGGGATCCTGCACAATCTCTATACCTCACATTTTCATAGCCAGCCCAACTCGTCCTGGTGTCTGGCTTCCAAGGCCGACCATCGCGACATTTCGCCAACAATGAAATTCTCGAAGTAGACATGACAGAGTATGACACAAGATTGTCGATATCCTGTGGGATACTCTCAACTGATTGCATAATCACCCTCTTCCATGTTTCTTTCGAAAGGACACGACGACCTCTTGAAATGTTTGCACAATCTTCATTGTCGGCATCCACATTGTCCTCGTCACCATAATTGTCTGATTGTGAAGACATTGAGGAACTATCCTCTTCCATTGGGTCTGGTTCAGTGTAAGATATACCACCTGAAAGAAAATATACCTATTTCAGCATCACAAAACCAGCGTCTTTACTTCGTATTGCCTGGGTTTCACTTAAATTTTTAAGGCGCATGACCTGCATTTAACCAATCAACTCTTGCTAAGAATCGGCTCCATTTTTGTGAAAGCCATCGTTTTGAGAAAAAAGGATACACCGAAGAGTATCTTAGTAACAGGCTTAGTTACAGATTATTCTATGTTATGGAAAAATTTATCTGCAGTGCCTGCCAAACAGTTATCTGCGATGCATCGTAGTCGAAGTATATGTAATTAGAAAAAACTTGCCTGAAATCTTTCCGATTCCAGATGAAAGATTTCCTCAACCTTGGTAAGGAGTGCATGTTGTTTAACTACTCTCGAGTCCAGAATAGACGGGGGGCTGGAATAAATGGGGGGTGGACAATTTCCCATAACCTAATAAACGGATGGGNTGCTAAGAATCGGCTCCATTTTTGTGAAAGCCATCGTTTTGAGAAAAAAGGATACACCGAAGAGTATCTTAGTAACAGGCTTAGTTACAGATTATTCTATGTTATGGAAAAATTTATCTGCAGTGCCTGCCAAACAGTTATCTGCGATGCATCGTAGTCGAAGTATATGTAATTAGAAAAAACTTGCCTGAAATCTTTCCGATTCCAGATGAAAGATTTCCTCAACCTTGGTAAGGAGTGCATGTTGTTTAACTACTCTCGAGTCCAGAATAGACGGGGGGCTGGAATAAATGGGGGGTGGACAATTTCCCATAACCTAATAAACGGATGGGGGGGCTGGAATAAGTGGGAAAATTCCTGAACCTTAATAAAAAGGGGGTCTAGAATTAGAACACATGAGTATTTAAGACTGCAAAAACATCACAGACAAGTTGAGAATCACAGAAAATTTATTAAATTGAGAAAAATACTTCGAATCATATTTCAGAAAAGACGATTTACATGTTTCACATTTCAAGAAGCTCGAAATTAATACAAGGGGGGTTTGGAATAAGGATGTCCTGGGTGGATTTTTTCAAAAACATTTATAAGCAGGGGGACGTTCATTCCGGACTAGAGAGTAGGGGGGCCTTAGTGCAAATAATAGAGATCAATTACCTCGTGACGCAAACAAACTTTACGAGCTAGATCTCATATGGCTTCCAAAAATCAACATTTATCAACACACACCTTATATCACCGTTTAATTCAAAGGCAAGATACTATTTTAAGATAGTTTTAAGATATCCTTTTATTTCTGCATACTTATTTTCAGCTACAACCACCCTCCCAAAAAAGATTTCAAAGAAAATCGTAAATCCTGAGTTTCATACTTAAAATGTAATGATCTTTTCCAGTTGACGTTTTCGAATTTTTTGGATAGATATTGATTAGTTAGAAGTCCACTTTTGAAGTAGATTGTTCACAAAAAACTGATCGCTGCTCCTTTTCCAAAGTTCCATTCTTTCTACATCTTCCAAAACATGGACTGGAAAGGGATGATGATAGTTCGACATTGACTGATAAATGGAAGAATCAAACTTTTGGACTTTGCGAACTACTTTTTGGAGAGAAGTCATGACTTCAACTGACCAAGCAATATCTCTAAAGATTGCTGGGCATCCAACTAAAAGCTGATACCAATTTTTGCTTATAGCGTTTGGTTTTATGAAGGCTACATCCAGCTTGTGAGGTTTTCGGACACCCGGTATTTAATTTCAGTCATAATAGATTAGTTTAATTTCTAACAGATTAAATGTTGTAATTTTTAAAACATAGCTAACCTTGGGTAGAATAGATGCCCTCTTCGTCTTCAACTTTAATCTTTTTGGAAATATTTGCTGTGGAAGGCATTACTTTGATTATGGAAATGTCGTCATCAGAGCCATCCGAATGAACATACTTCTCAGATTTAACTTGAATGGGCTTGTAGTCTTTCTCGACAACTTTGACAATTTCTATATCCGAGTCTGAGTCTGCATATTTGGTACTATTTATCGGAATAACTGCGTCAAAATGGTCAGATATGCTGCGTGCGAAATAAAGCGTTTTTGCGAACTCATCATCATCAGCCTCATTTAGATCCACCGTCCAGCACTTCTCCGTTGATGACTGAAGAATAACTGTTTTGCACTTCAGTGCATTTCCAAGTGCCAATAAGAATGTATCACAAGCATCAGAGTTGTAAGACATCAAGGGATTTTTCAAGAAACTGTCCAGTTCCAACAAAATGTTTATATCCTCCCGACAAAACCCTTTATAGAAGTCGAATTTTTGCAATATTTCACTTCTGAGAGCTTGGAGAAGAAATTCGGTTGTAACCTCTTTTCCGACTGCTTTTAGACCTTCTTTGAAAGATGAAATGATACACAATCCATCACCTGTTATTTTCTTCAGATAGTATCCAGGCATCATTGCGTCTATGTAATCTTGAAGTTTCTCTTGGGATAACACAATATCTTCATATTCAGATCTAGAAGCACATTGATATTTCATAGCTTAGGTTGCAAAGAGTTAAATTTAAAGCGCCAAAATATAAAAACCTCAGCAAAGAAACTTGTTGTATACTTTCTTGATGGTTTAAAGGAAGCTTTCTGAATATTGGCACTCCCAGGGACAGTCCAATCACAAAAGGTTGCACTCGAGTATGAGTAGAGATGTTCCTGGTGGTTTACAACAAGGTAAAGCGGTAATTTCATATGGGGGTCTTTTTCCCCCCCTAACCAAACTTTTGCCACACCACCGCTGAAAATAATGAAACAACTAACCCTTGCTGAATTTTAGTGAAATTATCTAGGCAAATAAAACTTTTGAATTTTTATTTCTTTAATTTTGACCACTTCAGGACAATAAAACTATAAAACTTAACACTATTAAACTAAAATATTGTACACAATTATTTGATTTATTTTGTTTCCATAAAAGCTGAAAGGAACAATAGTATTAGAAACGAAATTGGTTGGCTATTGGTTAAAGAAAATAAATTATATTTGTTGAGATGCAATAAATTTGCTGAATTTCAATGGTCTTTTGGTTGCCAAGCAATGACTCTTTTTGCTAGTTTTGCCGTTAGCAATTTTTTTGTTTCTCTTAAAATGATGTTTTTGCTAATCAGCAATAATATCTCATCATGCTTTACCATACTGCGCATGCGCTAATAATACTGTGGTGGCCGCAGTGATATCATTTGTCAGCTACAATTAGGTCCGCCAAAATTATTTCNAAACGAAATTGGTTGGCTATTGGTTAAAGAAAATAAATTATATTTGTTGAGATGCAATAAATTTGCTGAATTTCAATGGTCTTTTGGTTGCCAAGCAATGACTCTTTTTGCTAGTTTTGCCGTTAGCAATTTTTTTGTTTCTCTTAAAATGATGTTTTTGCTAATCAGCAATAATATCTCATCATGCTTTACCATACTGCGCATGCGCTAATAATACTGTGGTGGCCGCAGTGATATCATTTGTCAGCTACAATTAGGTCCGCCAAAATTATTTCAAACAATGTTGCCATATTGGCTTTTTCAAGCGAAACTTCTCGATTTTGGCTTTTTTCAACCCCTCTGGCCACGGGTTTTAGGAGAAATTTAGATAAATAAAGATTATGACATAAAGTGCCTAACCTTGTCTCCTTCTTGTAGCCCTGTCCACAAGTTGCTCGGCAACTTCTCGGCAACTTTTAGTTTTTGGGCAACTTTTAGGAATTTTGGCGACTTTCGCAATATTGGGAAACTTGTCATTATTTTAGCAATATTACAACAATTTCAATGAAGTTTTGTGTATTGTTTGCAAAAATAATGAAAATTTAACATGGAAAGGATTTGTTTCGCGATCAGGATGGGATTCAACGGCTTGGCAAGTGAAAAACTGGCCTTTGCTCTCAACGATTGATGATGATGATGATGATTTATTTATCGATTTATGTTATTGTTGTTGTTGTTTTATATAAGCAAGACGTGTTTTCTGTTGAAATGCTGAACATGTGTTAGATGGGTCAAACAGTATTAGTATCGAAGAGCTAAAACTTCCAGGAAACGAAAATGCAGTTGCAGGGTCGGAGAAAAAAATTGAACTTAAGTAAATAGACAATTCTTGAAGCATCCTTGACACTAAATTCATGCATATATGTCAATTATTCACACATGTCTCTGAAACCTGACCTTCTATAAATGACGATCAATGAGCAACTATTGGGCAACTTTTTGAAAAAAGTTGCAACTTTTGAGCAACTTTTTAGGAAATTTTGAGCAACTTTCAAGAAATTTCTAGCAACTTGTGGACAGGGCTACCTTCTTGCGTTTGTCTTCCTCTTCACCTTCTGCGGTGGCAGCAAATATAAATACAAGATCATCGTAATGCAGCTCCCCATAGATTTGGTTTACTAATCCATGAGTTACGAGTTACAAGTTATGAGTTGCTTTTATTCTACGAGTTACGAGTTACAAGTTGATTTTATTGTACGAGTTACACTATATTTGACGAGTTACNTAAATACAAGATCATCGTAATGCAGCTCCCCATAGATTTGGTTTACTAATCCATGAGTTACGAGTTACAAGTTATGAGTTGCTTTTATTCTACGAGTTACGAGTTACAAGTTGATTTTATTGTACGAGTTACACTATATTTGACGAGTTACGAGCTAAGAGTTACTTTCATTCTACGAGTTTCTTTTTATTCTACGAGCTACTTTTATTTCATGAGTTACTTTCTAGTTTACGAGTTACTTCTTTTATTACGATTTACATTTAATTTATAGGTAGCAACTAATTGTATAACAGAAGACAATAGCTTAAAATAAATCCAGAGAAAGAAATGTCTGCTAGGACACTTCTCATCGAATATAATTTTTACAGCGTGACATAAAATTAAATTGACAATTATTAAATATCTTACAGTGTATAAGCTTATATTTTTCATGAAGGAATTCCCTCTCTTTCAGTGTAAAGTTGCATTCCACTTGTGTCGTCCACTTAACCACTTTCCACTTAACCACTTTCGTAAAACATACCACACTCCCCCTTATCTAATCACCCCCTGCTTATTGGGTGTTCAAAATTCCCCACATTCTCCGTTAATTTATGCCCCTAGCAACTGGGAGCGTAAGAGTAGTCAATAATTTTTGCAATAGAGGTAACTCGTAAAATAACTCTAACTCGCAATGTAACTTGTAAAATTTAAGGTAACTCGTACAGTAAGTGTAACTCGCAACTTGTAACTCATAACTCGTAACTCATGAATTAGAAATCCACGCCATAGATGGGCCTTGAGCAAACCAGAACGAGATTTGAAATTTCGACAGTTGAACAAGTAGGCCTATGGTGAGCTGCATTACTATGCTCTTGTATTTATATTTGCTGCCGCCCCAAAAGGCGAAGAGAAAGACAAGCGCAAGAAGGAGACATGGTTAGGAACTTTATGTCATAATTTTTATGTATCTACATTTCTTCTAAAACCCGTGGTCTGGCATGGAGAATTTGAGTTTGGCTTTTTTCTCAAATTTGGCTTATTTTGTCTTTTTCAATTCAACTTTTTATCTGAAAAAGTTTATTTTTATCGGAACTTTTTTAGAATTCTCCGACATCTCAGAATCTCGTGGGTTGTGACCTGTCCCTGTATTTTGCAACATTGAAACCAGAAAGGAAACAGAATAACTAGAAAAACGAATTTTTTCAGACAAGGCCAACCTCTCAGCAGTATCTACAGCATATCTCAGCCAGCCCCAAATTATCTGAAATGACTTACCTTTCGGTCGTAGGTTTACATTGCTGTTCATCGCTCTTCTCCTCTTTGTCCATGACTCGTACCTCAAATTTGTTTGCGAAAATACTTGGAAACTCAATTCTCTACCGTTGCAGCCTCACCACTGAAAGCATACTAGATGGATCGCATATCTAAATAGAAGGATTATGTTCTATCTGCTTCAACTCTTTGTTAGGTTAGATCACGTGGATGCGGAAGTAGTTATGATTGGCCAAAAACTATTTGATTTTGAGGCTTAGTCGCAACATTTGCGTGTTTGCTCAAATTGCTATCTTGGCAGGCCTTATTTCTTCCCACAGAATATCAATGCCATTTTTGAAGCGTTGATTAGTTTTTGTTTCCGAGTTTAAAGGCTTTCAATTTACTCTTTAGTGGAAAAACTTCTGTTTTGGCAACTTGCCTCTTGTAGTTAGCTCGATACTCTGTGTCTCTGTGCATTGAAAGTATGAAATAAATTTGCTCATAAGGTAAAATCTAGCTGAAGTAACATGAGACCNGTGGATGCGGAAGTAGTTATGATTGGCCAAAAACTATTTGATTTTGAGGCTTAGTCGCAACATTTGCGTGTTTGCTCAAATTGCTATCTTGGCAGGCCTTATTTCTTCCCACAGAATATCAATGCCATTTTTGAAGCGTTGATTAGTTTTTGTTTCCGAGTTTAAAGGCTTTCAATTTACTCTTTAGTGGAAAAACTTCTGTTTTGGCAACTTGCCTCTTGTAGTTAGCTCGATACTCTGTGTCTCTGTGCATTGAAAGTATGAAATAAATTTGCTCATAAGGTAAAATCTAGCTGAAGTAACATGAGACCTGGACACGAGTCTTGGTCTTTAACTTATATTCTGCTTCGTGAAATTATATAGGCGGTTTCCTGTGTTCGTCTCACAAATATCAAATCACTTTTGATAAGAAACTGCTAATTAGAAACTGTAGGCAAAGTCTTCAGGATACTAAGAAACTTTGATACCTGGCGGTCAAAACAGTTAAGAAGTTCTGTACTGTGCAGCTGAGAATGTTTTGACATTGTACAGTCTCAAGCATTTGAAGTTAAAATTGCAATAAATTATGTTCTGTGTTTTAATTCTGTTTTTGTTTCAAGCCGTAACTAAGTAAATGGAAGTATTTCTAACAAAAATGTAGATCAAGGCTACGTTTAGAGCATCAAAGAGTTCAAAACTGAAAGGCCTGATAAGAAATCTTTGGTCGTAAAAATGCCCTCACTTTTAAGAAATTTCGTGCCAACTCGGACATAAGTTTTGCACAAAACACTGGGTGTAAATTTCATGCTAACATCGTAGGAGGTTATTTTAGTCTCTTTCTTTTACGGCAAATTGGGGGTGATTTCTCCCTTTAGATTAATTGATTCTTGAGGCGAGTTCCATCAATTTTCGTTTGGAGTTTATAATTCAATGAACATAATTCACTTCATTTCATGCCACTTTTCTATTCATTTCTACTTATTTTAATAGTCAGTATAAACTGCAAGTGAATGCGGGAATTAGTTATGATTGGCCAAACACTATTTGATTTTGAGGCTTAGTCGCAACATTTGCGTGTTTGCTCAAATTGCTATCTTGGCAGGCCTTATTTCTTCCCACAGAATATCAATGCCATTTTTGAAGCGTTGATTAGTTTTTGTTTCCGAGTTTAAAGGCTTTCAATTTACTCTTTAGTGGAAAAACTTCTGTTTTGGCAACTTGCCTCTTGCAGTTAACTCGATACTCTGTCTCTGTGCATAAAAGTATGAAATAAATTTGCTCATAAGGTAAAATCTAGCTGAAGTAACATTGGACACGAGTCTGGGTATTAGTTTATTTGTTTCCAAACATTTCTAAGAAAATTGGGAAGGAAGAGAAACAGCTGTCATATTCAGTCTTGGTCTTTGCCCGACGCTTTGTCCTTCGAACTGAGACTTGGAGCAAGTCATGATGGGACCTTATTGTTGCCCCTCTTGTATTCCTATGCTCTCACTGATTGTATTTGTTCCTGTCTGATCTCTCCCCATTTTAGCAGTGCAGCGAAGGGGTGAGACTAATGGCCGCCTCCCCAATCATCGCCAAAGATTGGTCTTGTTGATTTTTTCTAAATCTGTTGGGAATATGAAGGGGGGGGGGGGGGGCGGTGGTGGTGTAAGCTGTACTCTCCTCCAACACTTGTAGACAGTTCGTTAGTAAATGCCAACAATGAAAATAGAATTGCAATAAGCAATAGGGGGACAGAACGTAGAAAGGGTGCCGATTCTTGTTTTTCCTGACAGCTTGAGCTGGTGAATAATGACTTGCTAAATTGTGATCAGTAAGTTCATCGAATTTGGCCATTCCCTTTTTATTCTGGATGACCTGTTCTAATAGAAGGGTGTTTCCAGCATTTCAAAATGTGTAGGCCTAAAAAGTTCCTCGGAGATAAGCAGCCGGACCCGCAGTTTTGCTCGCTTTACTTTAATCTTGTTTATCCAAAAACAGTACTTGGCTATGCCACAGCGTAGGGTGAATAATAGTCATAGATTGACAATTAGCATGTTTACATTTAAAAACCAGTACTATTTATAAAAAATGACTTTTTTAAAATACCAGGTGTCCCGAAATGATGTGTCAATGTTTACTGAATCGTGCGGTTATCAAGTGTGCACTAATTTCATTGAATTACCAAACTGCTAACTTAGGTATATAAATTTATTTCACTAAAGTCGATTGTAACGTTCGGAGTGCTGTACAATTTTACTTGGAAGCTGTTTTTGAAAGTAATGAAAAAGCTAAAATTTACAATCAAATTTGGTCGGGTTTTCAGTTTTAGAATGATGACAACTGAATTATTCTCCCAAAGAACTTGCATAAGCAAGCCATATACTTTTACTTATAGAAACATTTTTCATTTGCTTTTGCTGCCTGAAGGCTGTCTTTGTTTGAAGTTGAAACATAAGCAAATGCTTTTCGAAATTGCTAGTCCCCTTTGAAGCATGTTCAAAATAATTCCACGACAAATAACCAGTAATTCTATGACGGTTTGGCCGATTTTAGTACAATAACGCTCTTAGCCTTTCAGACACAAAATGATTGATACCTCATTGAAATCGATCCATAACTCATGGATGTAAATGTCGGCAAACACCGATACATCACTTTGAGTGAGAAACCCCAAGGGTGACACCCGGTCGATCACTTTAGGTATGCGAAATGACGTGGCTGTTTACTTGAAGATTTTGCCACAGGCAGGATATGGCAAAGGATGCCACCCAACTTCATGGACTGATTACTAAACGTACTAGAATTGCTTGAGGCCTCTCAGTGAGATTTTTAATAAGCATACAGTTAATTACAGTGAGATCCATGTGTTCAGGCAAAGCCACCACAAAAATCCTACCTTTTAGACACAGGTATTCCCTTTATATTTCCAAATCGTGTCGCTTATGTTCAGGGATCAGTCTTTTTGCAAAAAATCAGTTTCTCTTGACGAAATTTGCAAAAACGTGGCCTGAAAAGATAGTGATTGTTTCACTCTGAGTGAGAAATGAGGAATTCGAGATTTTATTTGAAGCCAGCATTACGGGGGGTATTCATCGCTTGAAGTATCCAAGTAGCATTCCAAAAGATAGCTAAACGTTTTTCTAAATGGTGATACAAAATTGGTGTCCAGAACTTTCGATTTCAGGAAACTACCGTCAGTATAATCTAGCTCGGTATAAAATAACGATTACCTTTGAAAATAATAGCAGAGGTAATTGTTCTCATTCATATATCAATCAAATGAATAACGAAAGACGCGTTTTTGATCCTTTGTCTTCATAAGCCCGTTTCTGTCCAGAGCAAGTCTGTCGCCTTGTTGTTCTAGACGAATAACAGGTTCTCTTTGAGAGAAATTATATATTTATTGAAAGTCTTTACTCGGTTCCACTATATAAAATTGCTTCGAGGGTGGTGCACTTTTCGAGAAGGTCATGTGCATCATACATATCCTCGTATGCATATGCAACTTGTCAACCAGATGAGAAGAATCGAACCGATTTAAAAGTTTTACGTTGGCAGTCATTCCTAAAAATATCCTCGAATACTCTTTGTTGACGAGAAATAAACTATATAGATATTAGAGTTTTTCCAATGTAAATTCGAACTTGCAAAATTATGAACAATTCTCTAACAACTATTCTGTCAGAAGTAAAAAGCGCTTGAAAACCCTGATCAGATTTGTTTTTCTGTCTAGAATAAGAACCAGAGCACAAATTGTCTTCTTTTGGTAAATGAATGCGACGCATAAAAATTCTACACACCTGGAGAAGAATTCTCTTTCTCTCATATTAAATTTTTCCTGTGAGATAGAATTGTTTCTGAAATTTGATCGATGTTTTCAGACGTTTTTGCAAGTTTTTAGAGGAGTCCTTTTTTGAACTTTCTCATAATTTCGAAACAACAAGTTCGATTTAAACGGGGGTGAACTCTCGATTCAATATGAAGATTTGTCTCTTGAATGAATCATTTACTAAGTTTATTAGAGTAATGACTGTAAAGGTCAGCGGCGATGCTGGCCGCCGCAAAGTGAGGTTGTAAATGACCATGGGGGTATTGAGGCGAAGCCCCTGCGAAAATTTGTCAGGGCCACGTCCTTCAAACCTTAGGGAAACTCCCGTTTTAGTTATAGAGATACGCCTTTTTTAGATATAAAGCGACTATACAAACGCAATCATTGATATACGTGTTAGAAACGAGACTGAACACTGAATATAGACCTACCCCTACCATACAGTTTTTATTTCATGTTTGGACGAATGAAAATTACCATATTTTCAACAAGTGGGGGTGTATAAACAGATGGTGTTTATTTCAGTCATTTGGTATATTTTCTTTTATTATGTTATTCTACACAGATGAGGAGAAAGTGCTGTCAAGTTGGGTTGCTGATGTGAAGAACAGCATTTGTGGGTATTGCCCATGTTACATTGCGCGTAGTTGCATTTCTGACGAAATCCGAAAAGATCAACTGAGTCACGTAGACGTTTATGAAAAATGGCGGGAAAATCTGTTCATNAATATAGACCTACCCCTACCATACAGTTTTTATTTCATGTTTGGACGAATGAAAATTACCATATTTTCAACAAGTGGGGGTGTATAAACAGATGGTGTTTATTTCAGTCATTTGGTATATTTTCTTTTATTATGTTATTCTACACAGATGAGGAGAAAGTGCTGTCAAGTTGGGTTGCTGATGTGAAGAACAGCATTTGTGGGTATTGCCCATGTTACATTGCGCGTAGTTGCATTTCTGACGAAATCCGAAAAGATCAACTGAGTCACGTAGACGTTTATGAAAAATGGCGGGAAAATCTGTTCATTGTCGCAGGTCAAGCCCTGAGACGTCGAATGTTGCTAGGTGATGAGAATCCTTGTGATTTGTCCATAACTGATGTTCGACATACAGTCCTCGAACTTATTGGGAAAACTCGCCACAATGGCTTTCTACAAAAGGACTTTAAAAACTTTGCGATGGACAGTCGTAGTGGTTTTCACCACGTCAAGATATTACAGAAAGGTGGCCTTATTACTAAACAACTTTGCACATTTAGAACGGATGGTGACAGACCGAACATCAGGACAAATATTATATATCTGAAAAGGTTTCACAAGGTCGCTGTGAACTTTTACCACTTGGAATACGCCCGTGTCAGCAAGCTAATTAGCGAACAGCCTGGAGGCTTAATCGAGTTCCAACAACTTAAAAAGGAAACTAAATGTCAAAGAAAGAAGCTCAAACAAATTCGTGATTACTTATACAGCAATGGGTACATACAGTACTTACAAGATGGTCAAGTGTTCAGTTTCTCTCAGGGATGTGAGATATTGCATCATAAATTCAATTTTATGACTCCTTTGTACATACAGCTGTTGAAACCTTTCAATCCTGATGAGTTGAATGAAGACGAAGATGAATTTGATGAGGAGGTTGCATACTTAGCAAAATGCAAACACACATACCCGCAAATCGTGAAAGAAATTCATCCACTCCAACAAATGTATTGGCTTATTGACAGTACAGAGGAAGACGGGATGACTTTGGAGGAGTTTGGAACATTGGCATGTGTACCTTACCATACAGCACGAACCTTTACCAGACAACTTCAGCGAAGAAATGCAACACAACCCGTCATTATAGACAGTTTAAAGCAGAAATTATTTAATATAGTATCTACAAGACACTTTCACAAAAGCGAGGTTGTGAAGCGGATGACCCAAGAGTCTGACAGGACAGAAGATCTTAAGAATTCTTCGACTGAAAATGGGAATGCCTCAATTCAACAAAAGATGCGTGGTAAGTTGTAATGTTTTCTCAAATCCTAAACGACTCTTGTAGGCCCTTAGAAGAATGCTTTGTCTTGTTATTAGCCTGTGAACAGGCCTTGTATTTGGAAGCTGCGGAGGAGGAAGATGAAGAGAAATGGGCCTGTAGGAATGGGCTGCATTTTCGAATTCCATATACCTCATTTGAGGTATATAGCTTTCTTTGTCAGTTTGCCTTGAAATTGAAATTCTGAAGTCCTTCGAGAATATACCTGAGTAATAACACGCAAAATTAATAAATGAAATCATTTTCAACACTGATGGTATTGAAATTTGAGGCAAATAACAATGAACCTTTTGTACCTCAAATCAGGTATATGGAATTCAAAACTATATCCTATTCCTACAGGCTATTTTCTTTCTTTTCTCATGCTCAAGCTTGAAGCCAGTACACAGGCTATCTTGTTATCTGCATTGAAGTCACATTACGCATGGGTTTGGAGTAGGTTTGAATAGGCTAAAGAAAGACTTATGTGCTTATTCTCTTTTTATTCGAATGTCGGAAGCATCTTCGAATTCAATAACTCTAAGAACGGAAAAAGGCTTATATCCGTCATGCAACCTTATTTTAACGACATGAACCCTTTGGGTGACTCATATGGCTGAATTTCAATGTACAATGTAACGGCATATTTTTGCATTCTACAAATTTCCTTAGAACTTTAATTTTCTCTAGCTGAAGGAAATTTGGAATGGAAATAACTTTCAATGATATCTATTCAGTTATCTGTTCCTCTCACCTATGAGCCTCTGCACATTCACTTTGGCGAACAGTTGTTGTGACACTTTTTCCTGAAGAGTCAATTTTGAGCCTTTCCCCCCATTTAAGTTATTTTCGTTGTTGAAGGACAAAGCTGCGTATTTTTGTGTTACACGTGTTGGTAGGTTTCTATTTTCAGTGGTATGTAATTTGTATGCACTAATATTAATAATATTTATACGGAAACGGCCAGGATGGCCTTATTGGATCAATGCACTTCGATGCAAGTCTTCGTTACTAGGCCAACCCCCCATATATTTAGATCGTCTCCTCCCACCTGAAAAGTTATTTTCAACTGTCAATAAACTAGAAATAAAAATTGCTAGTAAGTGCTGTGCTTTGCATTTATACGCAGTGGAAAGAAAGCAAAGTATGGAACAGTCAACAGTGTATGGCAACCCCTTCTTATTGCAGTCAGTTTTGTTGGCATCATCTAGCTACGACTATTTTCATCATTACGAGGAGGGCATTTATTTTGTCATTCAAGCATAAAAAGTTGCTTTGGTGACCGCTATTAAAATCAGATTACTGCACATGCCACAAAACAAAAGACGGATCAAAGGCTGGTTTCCACTTCGCGATAAACTATCATTGCTTTCCTCATCGCCAATTTTTCAAATGGGATGGAAGTTCATCTTACACTGGGAGCGAATTTTTCTGTAATGCCTGATTCACACTGGCCGTAAAAATCAGGCTTTGCAGTCAAATGTCGTTCCTAGTGCAAGATGAAATTTCATCGCATTTAACAAATTGGCGATGAGGATAGCGATGAAAGTTCATCGCGCAGTGGGAAACAGCCTTAAGAAGGCTTTTTGTTGTTGGAAAATGCAACTGTGAAATCCGCTTTTCAAAAACTCTGGTTTTAGAAATGTGGCGATGTTTTAAAAACTTCGCAAGAAGAGTCATGGAGCGAAAAATGGCTTCGAAGGGCAAGAATCGAAGGCCATAACAGCTTGCTAGAACAAATGTATTTTTGAAGGGGATTCGGTAGTAGATCAGAAATGAGATTTTTGGCAGGTAATAATATAAACAACAAATTGAAAAGTGCAACTGTGAAATCGGTCTTTTGAAAACTCTGGTTTTAGAAATGTGGCAAGGTTTACAAATGTCGTGAGAATGTTGAAGCAATTGAAAATAGCACCAAAGAGAAAATTTGAAGGCCACAACAATCGATCTGAAAAAAGTCTTGTAGAGGGAGATGAGGTTGTAGATCAGTAATAAGTTTTTAACAGATGAAAAACAACTAATTTAGAAATAGAACTGAGAAATCCGTTTGTCAAAAACTCTGGTTTTAGAAATTTGGTGAGGTTTGCAAATTTCGTAAGAATGTTGAAGCAATTGAAAATAGCTTCAGAGGGAAAACTCGAAGGCCACAATAATCGATCTGAAAAAAGTCTTGTAGAGGGAGATGAGGTTGTAGATCAGTAATAAGTTGTTAACAGATGAAAAACAACTAATTTAGAAATAGAACTGAGAAATCCGTTTGTCAAAAACTCTGGTTTTAGAAATTTGGCGAGGCTTGCAAATTTCGTAAGAATGTTCAAGCAATTGAAAATAGCTTCAGAGGGAAAACTCGAAGGCCACAATAACCTAAGAACACTAATATAAGAAACTGTAGGCTCAATTTTGCAAATATTTAGAAATTGTGCTGCCTGGATTAAAACAAGGTAAGAAACTTATGTGATTTGCAGCCTTAATTTCGTAGGATTCTCAAGGAAGATATGTTTTGACACTTACAGTATTGACAAATGTTTCAACAAACTTTTCTTAAAATTAACAAATTTTGAAAACTGACAGTTCCTTAGCAGTTTTTTACAAAGTTCGTAAGAATCTCGTTGTTTTATCGGTGGGGATCTCCTGAACCTTCGTGAATATATCATTTCAAATTCCTAGTCAAAACTCTGAGAAAGGGGGAACTGCCCCTCAATTCTCGTCAAAAAGTCGGACAAATTAGCAAACACGATGGATTTGTCGGAAATTTAAGCTTGAGTTGGAATATTTTACTATCCTCTCGACATTTTGAATAATCAAAACATGATGTATCCATGCTGAACTGTTTTTGTAACTTGCTGGAGTAGATAAACATACATTTTCAGCTATGCATCAAAAGGCACGGTCGTCTCATAGACTTTGTTTCACTGGGCCTTGCGACATGCACTGTAATAGCTTCGCCCAAAAATAGCTGCTACACCATATTAGGCCATGTTAGGTAAACTCGCATTCTTCCAGCAAAACACAGTATCATGTCAGAAGCTTAAAGGGTCTGTTTCATCCAGCATGCCTTGCACGTGCCATCTCTTGGTTGGCCTTTGTTGTCGCCATTTTCATGGCCCATGAAAATGGCGACAACAAAGGCCAACTAACAGATGGCACGTGCAAGGCATGCTGGTTGAAACAGACCCTTTAACAGAGGGGGAGGAAACGCTGATAACGCTTTTAGCTCTTTTGAGACTTCTCTCTTCCTACAACAAGGGAAAGCATATGCCTAATTAATTGCCTGTCTTTCCCTTTAATTTGCCTATCTTAGTTTTCTATATATTTGAATTTCCCCATGAACGAGCAGTAAGAATCTTCGGTTGCAGTGTAAATGTGTTGCAACTCAACTTTGCATACACATTTCAGAATACTCCTCCGACCTATCTTTCACTGTTATCCATAAATGTAGCAGCCAGCATTACGTTATTTACGTTTTTATCCTCATTCCATATCCTCCCGTTTCCAACAAGAAGCACTTGGACAAAATTGTTAGAAAATACATGTGTTAGCGACTTGAATACAATGAAGTCCGTAGCTTTGAGAAAAGATGTTGGATGCACGCTTATACCATAAAGATAAAGAAACCTTATCGAAGAAAGAAAGAAAATCCGGCAAGAACACCTTTGAACAACAACACCAACTGCTCACTTAGGCCAAATGTGCATCAGCGAGAGTTGAACTTACGCCATTGCCCACCGACATCTCTGAAGATCTTCGCGCACACCGCGCATGCTCATGCGAATGAGAGCTATGCTCTCGTGGAGATAAAATTGGTGCATTTATTGCCATGTGATTACAAACTATGGTGATTGTTTAAAGATTCATATATAATACAGTAAAATTCCCACCTAAGAAACCTCCATTTTTACGTCAACTTTTTTTCTCCCTTACTTACCCTGTTGTTTTTTATTGTTCTTTCAAAAATTCAGGTCCTGAGTTTCTTATAATGTGGCTCCTTAAAGGTAGGACTTTACTGTAACTCTTGAGGAAGATGAAATGGTATTGCTTATTTTTCTTCGTGAGGAGATTCTGTAGGATTTGATCGAGGGTTTTAGGCTCTTTTTCAGGCATTTCGCAACCAAAATTGTTCGTTAAGTCAAATTTACCGATATTTTCAGTGCCCATAAAAATGTGAGAAAAATAGCTAAAATCTTTCGGCTATTAAGCACAATTTGATTCATTCAAATTCATCCAGTACTCTAGGTAATTTTCAAACGCGTTAACTTTTTCTTTGATATTTGTAAATATTTGCCATGATGCATTATTTCTAACAACCGGGTGTCTAAAAAGACGTTTCCAGACATGGCGGCCATTATATTGCCTGCGAAAATTTGAAAACAGTCTTCATTCTGATTGATTGATTGATTGATTGATTGATTGATTGATTGATTGATTGTTTTTTTAGCGCTGAGGTTCTGATAACCGTAGTGGTAAACTGTGATTTTTTTAATTTTGAGCCCTGGAGGTACAACGAAGGTAAAGAGAAATGGTTTGAAGTTTAAAAATATTCGAACGGAAGTTTTAAAAGTGTTAAAAGCAAAATGGTGGTTGTCATGTCTCCGAAAATATGTTCAAAATGCTTCCTGACACTTTTCGTACAAGGCGAGCTAGTGTGAACCGAGCTTGAAAGCTTTCAAGTAAATGTGAACATTTAGTGGTCGAAAAGGCAATCAGAATGCGGTATCGGTTTTAAAGTTTTCCTTATGCAGTTGGAAAAAGACTGGTTCATGCTTTACATGCATGCTTTACATGCAGGAGAACACTTCTTTTTCTCGAAGAAAAACATTCTTTTATAAATCAACGCAGTAGAGCATTCAACCCAAAGCAATTTATTAATTGTTTATCTATGATGATTTAAAAATGAACTTTTTAATGTTGTCGAGCAAGCAAAATAGTTGGCAGCCTTTTCCTTAGGCCTCCATCAAAAATCTCCACAATCGCTTTCTTGACGTAGAAAAGTTGACACAGATACCTAATGTTGGTCCCTAAATATAAGTCAAACTGTCATAAATAAATGAAAGCAAAAATCTTTCAGGTCGTTTTTCTTGATGAATTTTTGTAACTTTACTAATAGTGCAATGTTTTTCTGGCAAATTACATTATAGGGATATTTTTGTGTATTTGACAGATACACACGAAGCAAGTAACGTCTCTCAAGATGAAAGCAGCTTTCAAATGGTTATACAAGATCGAAAGCAGGACAAAAGTCAAAACGAGAAGANTTGCGGCATGCACTGTAATGGCTTCGCCCAAAAATACCTGCTACACCATATTAGGCCATGTTAGGTAAACTCGCATTCTTCCAGCAAAACACAGTATCATGTCAGAAGCTTAAAGGGTCTGTTTCATCCAGCATGCCTTGCACGTGCCATCTCTTGGTTGGCCTTTGTTGTCGCCATGTTCATGGCCCATGATGCATGAAAATGGCGACAACAAAGGCCAACTAACAGATGGCACGTGCAAGGCATGCTGGTTGAAACAGATCCTTTAACAGAGGGGGAGGAAACGCTGATAACGCTTTTAGCTCTTTTGAGACTTCTCCCTTCCTACAACAAGGGAAAGCATATGCCTAATTAATTGCCTGTCCTTCCCCTTAATTTGCCTATCTTAGTTTTCTATATATTTGAATTTCCCCATGAACGAGCAGTAAGAATCTTCGCTTGCAGTGTAAATGTGTTGCAACTCAACTTTGCATACAAATTTCAGAATACTCCTCCGACCTATCTTTCACTGTGATCCATAAATGTAGCAGCCAGCATTACGATATTTACGTTTTTATCCTCATTCCATATCTTCCCGTTTCCAACAAGAAGCACTTGGAAAAAATTGTTAGAAAATACCTGTGTTAGCGACTTGAATACAATGAAGTCCGTAGCTTTGAGAAAAGATGTTGGATGCACGCTTATACCAAAGATAAAGAAACCTTATCGAATAAAGAAAGAAAATCCGGCAAGAACACCTTTGAACAACAACACCAACTGCTCACTTAGGCCAAAATGTGCATCAGCGAGAGTTGAACTTACGCCATTGCCCACCGACATCCCTGAAGATCTTCGCGCATACGAATGAGAGCTATGCTCATGCGAATGAGAGCTATGCTCTCGTGGAGATAAAATTGGTGCATTTTATTGCCATGTGATTACAAACTATGGTGATTGTTTAAAGATTCATATATAATACAGTAAATTCCCACCTAAGAAACCTCCATTTTTACGTCAGCTTTTTTTTCTCCCTTGCTTACCCTGTTGTTTTTTATTGTTCTTTCAAATATTCAGGTCCTGAGTTTCTTATAATGTGGTTCCTTAAAGGTAGGACTTTACTGTAACTCTTGAGGAAGATGAAATGGTATTGCTTATTTTTCTTCGTGAGGAGATTCTGTAGGATTTGATCGAGGGTTTTAGGCCCTTTTTCAGGCATTTCGCAACCAAAATTGTTCGTTAAGTCAAATTTACCGATATTTTCAGTGCCCATAAAAATGTGAGAAAAATAGCTAAAATCTTTCGGCTATTAAGCAGAATTTGATTCATTCAAATTCATCCAGTACTCTAGGTAATTTTCAAACGCGTTAACTTTTTCTATGTATTTGATATATTTTGGTATTCATGTTTATATTGTAATATTTGCCATGATGCATTATTTCGAAGTTTGAAAATATTCGAACGGAAGTTTTAAAAGTGTTAAAAGCAAAATGGTGGTCGTCATGTCTCCGAAAATATGTTCAAAATGCTTCCTGACACTTTTCGTACAAGGCGAGCTAGTGTGAACCGAGCTTGAAAGCTTTCAAGTAAATGTGAACATTTAGTGGTCGAAAAAGCAATCAGAATGCGGTATCGGTTTTACAGTTTTCCTTATGCAGTTGGAAAAAGACTGGTTCATGCTTTACATGCATGCTTTACATGCAGGAGAACACTTCTTTTTCTCGAAGAAAAACATTCTTTTATAAATCAACGCAGTAGAGCATTCAACCCAAAGCAATTTATTAATTGTTTATCTATGATGATTTAAAAATGAACTTTTTAATGTTGTCGAGCAAGCAAAATATTTGGCAGCCNGTGAACCGAGCTTGAAAGCTTTCAAGTAAATGTGAACATTTAGTGGTCGAAAAAGCAATCAGAATGCGGTATCGGTTTTACAGTTTTCCTTATGCAGTTGGAAAAAGACTGGTTCATGCTTTACATGCATGCTTTACATGCAGGAGAACACTTCTTTTTCTCGAAGAAAAACATTCTTTTATAAATCAACGCAGTAGAGCATTCAACCCAAAGCAATTTATTAATTGTTTATCTATGATGATTTAAAAATGAACTTTTTAATGTTGTCGAGCAAGCAAAATATTTGGCAGCCTTTTCCTTAGGCCTCCATCAGAAATCTCCACAATCGCTTTCTTGACGTAGAAAAGTTGACATAGATACCTAATGTTGGTCCCTTAACTATAAGTTACACTGTCATAAATAAATGAAAGCAAAAATCTTTCAGGTCGTTCTTCTTGATGAATTTTTGTAACTTTACTAATAGTGCAATGTTTTTCTGGCAAATTACATTATAGGGATATTTTTGTGTATTTGACAGATACACACGAAGCAAGTAACGTCTCTCAAGATGAAAGCAGCTTTCAAATGGTTATACAAGATCGAAAGCAGGACAAAAGTCAAAACGAGAAGAAAAACGAGAAGAAAAACGAGAAGAAATCTGAAACTATCAAAATAGATAAAAAGAGGCAAGAAACTGTCAGAGCATTGAGAAGGCAAAATATGATTTTGGAGAAGATTCAGGATTTGCAAGTAATCGAAGGTTGGTTAATTTATTTAGTTTTTTGGAGTGATTTGCATTTGGCAATGTTATTAAAGGTTTTAATTATCTTTAAAACTCTTGTGGTATTGTAAATATGGTCAGGGAAATTAAAGTGTGATGAAGATTAAATGTGACAGAGCAATGATTTGCATATGGCAATGTTATTGAAGGTTTCGATTATCTTTAAAACTGGTGCGGGCATTATAAATCAAATCAGGGAAGTTTAGGTGTCATGAAATTAAATGTGCCAGAGCAGCGATTTGTATGTGGCTATGTTATTGAAGGTTGTAATTATCTTTAAAACTCGTGTGGTATTGTAAATATGGTCAGGAGATTAAGTGTGATGAATATTAAATGTGCCAGAGCAGCGATTTGCATATGGCAATGTTATTGAAGGTTTTAATAGCCGTTAAAGGCATTCTGTCCTCCATCGGCCCCCGTTTTTTCTCAAGGCCATACAATTTACACATGAATTATCATGCTTTCTTGGAATGTAGCAAACAAGGGGACATTTTCAGTAGTGGTCTTCATCGATTTTATTCTTATTCATTCAACCAAGACAAATAATCCGACTTATGCGAAGTACGACTTACGGACGAGTCAAATTTTTCCGACTCATGCAAAGGCTTTGAAATTGAGGCTCCAAGAAGATTAAAGGTTAGTTAATAAATTTATCGTCACTTGAGCTTTTTGCCATGATGAATATCAAAGCACACGCAGAATAGAGAACACCTGAACTAGACAAAGAGACTGTTTGTTCGCGAATTGGTACACCCAAAGTTGCCAAGTTCACCTTATTAACGTTAAAGCGCATTTTCTCTTGAGGGAAAAAAATCTGCGCTAACTAAAAATAAGAAGCTGAAAAAAATTAAACTGTTAGAGAAAGGATTTTTTCACTAGAGAAATCCTTCGTCCGATATGCGCATGCTCCGGTATCATTCCGCTCGAAATTTTTTCGCTTTTGCTCGAAACGTTATTCGTCGTACTGGACCCCGCTGATAAAGTTCGAGAAAATCACCTTCCTGTTCTATTTCTTATTAAGACCCATCTGCTTATTGATTTTACCGAATCAAAACAAATCTTTTTTTAAGGAAATGTATTCAAAAGTGGTTAACTGCTGCCTAGTTTTCTTTGAATAAGCCAGAGCTCTTTTGGGGGAAATTGCATCAAGATTAATTGCGTAATAGATATCTAAACCGTCGTCAAGTATTATCAATTTCATAAACCTTTTCAACTAACGGACTCAATTTGAATTCCTTTGTAAATTTTCTATTTAAGTTTGCATTTTTCTATTATTTTTTTTCATATGAAATTTCTACCCCAGATTCGGATTTAGTACCCACTTTTTACAAGTTTCCACACTCTTGTTCATAATGTTGATTTTATGACGACTTTTTTTGCCGTCAAATCCTTCATAAATTTGTGTAACTTTTAATCCTCATAAAATCAACACCACGAGCACTTGAAGTGTGACAACTCGTATCTAAAGTAAGATTTGTGTGCTAAATCCGAATCTGGGGTCAAAGATGTCATGTGAAGAAATTGAGAACATGTATAAATCGAGGCCCTTATTGGCAACTTGTTGCTACGTGTATTCATGTTCCTCCTAGATCCCAGTGGCATGCATTACTGGAAATGTTGCATGAGTAACTTGTTGTTGGAAGATGAAACGTAATTTTTAATTATGGTGTATTTGGCCTTGGCACGTTAGGGAAGGAATGGGTTAGATCGAGGCAAGATAAATAGCTTGAGTTGAGGTGCAAGGATAGATTCACTTTTTGTAATACGTAATCTATAAATTTTATTTTCTTTATTCATAATTGAGATGTATTACCTTCAAGCACAGCATAATGAAATGAAATCCAGAATTTTATCCATTACCAATTGTTCCCAATAACGCACCGACCCTATTCCCCCAAGGAAGCTTTTTACATATCATTTCTCGTAATTCAAACGTTTTTAGACGAAGTTGGCTTATGTCTTATAATTTAATGATGCAAATATTGTTTTTACCTGAATCATGATATAAATGTTCTATAAATGATCTGGCTCCCACTTACCTTACGAAATGTTCTCAAGACTCTCGGATACATGTAAGACAGAATTACGCAATACTAGAACAGATTTAGAAATTCCTATGCGAAAATCTGCTTATGGCCAAAAATGCTTCTCATATAAAGGTGTAACAATGTGGAATCATCTGAGCTTGGATACAAAATTGTCCCCAACATTGAAAACTTAAAAAAAAGCATAGCAAACCTAAGATTTAAGTGATTCTCTCTTTCGTATTTATCGTGTCAAATAATTATATCTACGGCTTTTTATATACTTTGTAATTAGTTGTTGATGATGATATATATTTATTGATATATATAATTTTTTAAAATTACTTGTAAAATTTAGATAATGTTTTCTTTTGTAAGTTTTTAACAGGGTACATTGTAAAACAGCGTAAACTGAATGTTTTTACCCTGTATTATAAAATCAAATCAAAATCATGTACCTTTTTGTCGCAGGTTACAACCAGATTTACAAAGCTGTAACCCTGCAAGAGGAAAAATTGGGAATGAAGGGGCAAGCATGTCGTAGAAGTATTCGTACGTTATTGAAAAAGATGATATCAGAAGGTCTCATCAAGAGCTTTGAAATTGTAATGCCTAGTGGGAATAGCACAACTTCTTTCATCTATTATTGTGATGCAAATATCACGATGGAAAATGAAGTCTTCAAGACAGCTGTGAATCAAACGAAATTCAGATTGAAGACTCTAGGTAAGAATCAACCTTCGATCTCAATTATACCTGGCGATAGAAAAGGTGTATTGTAGAATAAAAATCGGTAAATTTGATTATCTCGGTAAGCCTTCCTTGTATGGGGCTTAATACTACACCTTAAAAACAGCTGATAAAATTATTACGATACTGTTTTTGGAAAATAATATCAGTGACAACATTGATTTTAGACATGTGACGTTTTGCAGCACAAGCCTTAGAATGATAGAATGAAAGGATTTTTTTGCAAGAAATTGCTTTCAGATCTCACTTCTGTGTAAGTAGCTCTGATTGCCGAAAAAGATGATTTAAAATTATGAAATAAACTTTTTTTCATAGTTGAAAGGCTCACTAAAGCCTCGTTTTCTTTAAATTGATGGGGTCGGCGATGAATAATGAGATGATGGAAACAGGCTTCGTTAGATGAAAGATTACATTTGTATGTGAAAACTGACATCAGCGATGATTGGCGATGCTCTGTCTGCGATAATCGACTGTGAATTGCGGTCATTGAAAACCAGGTTTTAGATGCGAACATTTATTTCGCTATAATAGGAAATACCGATGGTTGATGCTAAGTTTCAATCATAGTTTGCATACTTGGAAGCCTCATGATATTGGTCGCAAAATGATATTGCAAATAATGAGGGAAAGTTTTTTGAGCCCATAACGTCTGACCTTGGTCTTCATCAGTTGATTTCAGAACCAACCCACTTAATGGGTAATTCAAAATCCTGTATCGATTTGATTTTCACGGATCAGCCTAACCTTGTTATTGAGACTGGTGTCCATCCATCATTACACGACCAGTGTCATCATCAAATTGTTTATGGAAAACTCTCTGTATCGAATATAGCACTACCTCCTTACAACCGCAGGATTTGGTATTATGATAAAGCAGATTTTGTCAATATTATTAAAAGTATTGAAATGTTTCGTTGGAAAGAGCACTTCGACAAAATTGCATGCCCTAATGAGCAGGTCAAACTACTTAACGAAGTCCTTTTGGACATTTACTCTAATTATATTCCTAACCAAGTTAAAACGATTAAACCTCGTCAACCACACTGGACAACGCAAAATGTTAAACATTTGTTGAGGAAAAATAATCATGCTTATAAGAACTTCGTGAGGAGCGGTCAACCAGACGACAAGCTTGAAGGAATACAAAAGATGGTATCTGATGGTGCAAAATTGATTGAGGATGCCAAAAAAAATTACCTTCGTAAGACAGGGCAATCTTTGGCAAATCCTGGGACTTCTAGCAAAACCTACTGGTCTTTGATCAATACAGTTCTTAACAAGGGGAAGATTCCGATAATACCGCCCCTCCTTGAGAATGGGTTATTCATAACGGATTTTACTGAAAAGGCACAGTTGTTTAATGACTATTTCATACTCCAATGTACGACATTCGACACAGGTAGTGAAATTCCAGATGATACCCCAGGCAGTTCTACTTTGATTGATGATTTTGTCATCTCTGAGGAAAAAATATTGAATATCATAAGATCAGTTAATCCTAATAAAGCACATGGCTGCGATGAAATTTCTATAAGAATGATAAAACTAAGCGATGCTTCATTAGTTACTCCTCTTAAGATAATATTCACAAACTGTTTAAGACATGGTGTATTTCCTGCAATATGGAAGGGTGCAAATGTTGTCCCGGTTCAAATAAAGACCTACGACTTGCCACCATGGATACACCGGTTCCCATTAGATCACCGAAGTTAAGCATGGTTGGGCCAGGTCATTACCAGGATGGGTGACCTCCTGGAAACACCCGGTATCGTAGGTACAACACCTCACCAAGGTGTAAAATTGGTACCTCAGTGATGAAGGCAATAAAAAAAACACCAGAAGCGCCAACTGTAAGGCTGCACGCTGTGTAAAAAATAGTCCCCAAGGGGGAAAAAAAATGCCTGAGCTGAGGGGGTAAAAATTGTAAAGCGCCTTTGAATATTGAATTATAGTAAAGGCGCTATATAAAAACAATAACTTTACTTTACTTTACTTTACTTTACTTTACTTTACTTTACTTTACTTTACTTTACTTTACTTTACTTTACTTTACTTTACTTTACTTTACTTTACTTTACTTTACTTTACTTTACTTTACTTTACTTTACTTTACTTTACTTTACTTTACTTTACTTTACTTTACTTTACTTTACTTTACTTTACTTTACTTTACTTTACTTTACTTTACTTTACTTTACTTTACTTTACTTTACTTTACTTTACTTTACTTTACTTTACTTTACTTTACTTTACTTTACTTTACTTTACTTTACTTTACTTTACTTTACTTTACTTTACTTTACTTTACTTTACTTTACTTTACTTTACTTTACTTTACTTTACTTTACTTTACTTTACTTTACTTTACTTTACTTTACTTTACTTTACTTTACTTTACTTTACTTTACTTTACTTTACTTTACTTTACTTTACTTTACTTTACTTTACTTTACTTTACTTTACTTTACTTTACTTTACTTTACTTTACTTTACTTTACTTTACTTTACTTTACTTTACTTTACTTTACTTTACTTTACTTTACTTTACTTTACTTTACTTTACTTTACTTTACTTTACTTTACTTTACTTTACTTTACTTTACTTTACTTTACTTTACTTTACTTTACTTTACTTTACTTTACTTTACTTTACTTTACTTTACTTTACTTTACTTTACTTTACTTTACTTTACTTTACTTTACTTTACTTTACTTTACTTTACTTTACTTTACTTTACTTTACTTTACTTTACTTTACTTTACTTTACTTTACTTTACTTTACTTTACTTTACTTTACTTTACTTTACTTTACTTTACTTTACTTTACTTTACTTTACTTTACTTTACTTTACTTTACTTTACTTTACTTTACTTTACTTTACTTTACTTTACTTTACTTTACTTTACTTTACTTTACTTTACTTTACTTTACTTTACTTTACTTTA
>REGM01000016.1:2111555-2157185 GCA_004194415.1 Aurelia aurita | reverse complement strand
TATATATATATATATATATATATATATATATATATATATATATATATAAGATGTACACAAATAAAAAGACGATTTGAAGTACTTTAATTCTTTTATTCTCTTCAGCTATTCTCGACGCGTTTCGACTCCGTGGTCATCGTCAGGAGAAAGATATATTTATATATATATATTATTGTTAAATGTTCACTCGACGTTGATATTGACTGACGGTTACCTACTGGATAGCAGGCCAAGTCGCTTGGCTTTAGGTATCCAGTACTTTTCTGAAAATCTTGGCAGTGCCTAACAGGCAGGCTTTCTGTAAAAGTTCTGTGCTCCATTCTATCTCCACTTTCTTCAGCCAGTTCTCAAAGATCTTTCCAATCGTACCAAGAGCCCAATGATTATTGGTATAATCTTGACTTCTCTTACATTCCATAGCCTTTTGATCTCTCTCTTCAAGTCTTCATATACCTCATTTTTTTCCTTTTATTTTTTGTCGATTCTTGTATCGAAGGGGCAGGATATGTCAATGAGCAAGCACGATCGATCCTTATTTTCAAAGACAATATCTAGTCGGTTGTGCTCCAGTTGATGATCTGTCTGATGGGAAAATCCCATAATAACCTGAAGTCTTCTGTCACATATTGTTATTATTATTATTATTATTATTATTATTATTATTATTATTATTATTATTATTATTATTATTATTATTATTATTATTATTATTATTATTATTATTATTATTATTATTATTATTATTATTATTATTATTATTGTATCGTTTTCCTCTATTAATTTAGGATCTACAACGATTTTAGTTTTGTTCAAAGTTTTTCGTGAATTCTTTCAATTAAAAGGCAATAATTCTGAAAATAATCAAGATAACAAAGATTGCCAGTGACCACTTATAACGAAGTACCTGAAGATCCTTTCAAGCCATTAAATCCAACGTAAGATCCGTCAACCAATCTTGCTATTTTTTTAAAGATTTGATCCCTATGCTTCCAAAGACAGCTTCGCAAAACCTTTAAAAAGACTTTGAGCGCTAACCGACTTTGACCAAATTTAGGAAATGAATTTTAGCACAATATTAAGCTTTCCAATAAAGAGAAAACAGTATATAAGTCCTTTAATTAGATAACGACTCATGACGATGCAGTTTGGTTTCATAGTTTTTTCATGAAAGTACGATTCAGTGAAGAATTATCTTTTCTCACATTGAATTCATTGTTCACAACATCAGAAAAAGTTTATAGAAAGCAAAGGTAACTGTTTAAGGTAAACCATATAGGTTTTGGATATGATAGACTTGCCCCAAGTCTATTGCATGAAGTCCATCTGACCGATCCCTTTCCCATAGTTCCTTGGTCCGCTAATCCAACATTCCGTAAAGGAAAAAGTGGTCAGAGCGAGATAAATATTTCTCTCACTATCTCCCCTTTGTTTCGCTACGGAATGTTGTAATGGCGGATCCAGGAACGATGGGAAAGGGATCGGTCAGACGGACTTCATGAAATAGACTTGGGGCAAGTCTATGGATATGACAAAACGATTAGTAGTTCTCGAGCAGTATTTCACAACTCTGAGTGCATCCAATCAGATCAAAATAGCTAAACCAAATAGACTGAAACCAAATGATTGGCATGTGAAATTGTGGATTCTGTTCGTTTTGTCATATCTGAATCCTGAATCACAAAATTCAACCTCGTCTCAGTTTTCTAAATATTTTAGGGTCATATTGCAAAGAAACGTCCTTTTCCTAGCATTAAAACACATGGTTCTACCTTTCTTCTATTTTAGTTGAAAAACGATTAGTCAAGCGAGGCGAGAAAAAGTCCCATTACATAGCAAATCGAGATGCTGATGATATAACTGCACCAAACAATACAAATTTGGCAGATTTTGTCAACAGCAGTCAGTCAGCCGAAAACATCGTCGACACAGATACAGAGGATGAAGAATACGAGCCAGTGACAGGGGCGGGCTTCCAACGACCACAATATGGCCACCTTCCTCGCTTTCCCCGAATTAAACTACTGCAATTTTTTCTTTGGTGGCTAGTTTATGGAAAGAGAAGAGATGCAGTTCCAAGTAATGTTGACGCCGAAGAGCTTGCAGAGATGGAAGAAATAGAAAGTGATTTGAATGTTAATAGATTCGAGTGGCTTTCACAATTGCAGGATTTACCACGGAGTAGGCTTGGAGAAGGTAATTATTCTGGGAGAAATAAAAATATGTCAAAGGTTTAACCCTATTCGTACTGGGCGATTTTTTGGTTAGTTTGTACTGAGGGGGGGGCGTTTTTCGCCCCCCCTCTTTTGTTCCAAAACTACAAGAGGTATAACAATGAGTCTTACCCCTATTGTTCTTTGGACAATTAGCTTTTCAAATATAACAATGGTAATTAATTAGTCACGTGATTCGTTGCTAGGCAACCAAAAAACAAGGGAAATTTGACAAATTTATAGCTTCTTGACAAGAAAAATTCTATTTAATTAATTACTCTACCGATTTTCTCCAAAATTGTTGCAAATAGTAGGAAACATATCATAGATTCAAAATACATACTTTTTAGCAATTTTTAATGTCTATTTTTAGCATAATTAGCTTTAAATTATTCTTTTGTTTCATGTGCTGATTATGTTCGCAGTTTTTGTCCCTTTTTCTAGTAAATATAGACTCAAATTGACTTAAATAATGAAGATGAACCCAATTAGATGCAATTTTTTTATATTTTACACTTCTTACTTAGAACAATGACGTCATAAAGGTGAATGACGTCATAGATATTAAATGTTGCTGATGTCAGCAAATTTGAAAAAATTATATATCAAATGAAAGTACTCATCAAAAGCAATCGAATGGTGCATGTTTGAGATCAATCGGAGAAGCGAGGCAAAAACTATGGACGTTCTAAGCTTTTTTTTGTTGACCACTCTCTAAATATGGTGTTACTGTGGTCACGTGATCAAAGTAAGAACAATGATATGTAAAAATTTTAATTGCCAACTTAATTTTACTAAAAGTCACTAAGCCTGGTTGTCATATCTTATGTGGTTTTAGCGCAGCATAGCAAAGTGTGTTAGGGGGGGCGAAAAACGCCCCCCCCCCAGTACGAATAGGGTTAAAAGATAGTTCTTCAAAATATCCAACCGATTTACAATGTCTTCCTCAGCCAGGAATTGCTGTCCAATAAAAAGAAAACGTTAAAATGTGATTATTTCTTCAAATCAATGCTAAGCACCAAAATAAAGCGTTTTTAGTAATCTATTTGGAACCGAGCGACCCCTTTCTGTACTGTTTTTGGCTAAATGCTGATGTTAGCGAGGAACAATCTATATAAAATTACGTAAAGATTCTGCAAATTCAACTCAAAGCTTCATTGATTGGAATGATTTTGAATATTATTAATTGTGTACATGTAAGTTTTGAGCTCAGTAAAAGGGGTTTCATCCCTTGGACATTCTAGCAAATTGTAGAGACATCAATGTTACGTCATCTGAAGGCCTATTTCGTCCTGATTGCAATACCTACGCTATAAGTCACATACAGACAGGTAGTACCGGGTGTCCCAAAAAAAGTATACAGATTTGGTCAACCCTAACGATCAGAATTTAGCATGAATCAATCCGAAATCATTTTTAAAACATTACTCGATAGTTAACTATTTCCCAATCGAACACAAACATCTTTAAAACAGCAGGTTTCAGATTCACCACCAGGGTTTTGCTAATGAAAACGAGGATCTCCCCAAAGTCTGCCAAACCTTCTGACTTTTGGAGCAGAAGGTTCAGAAGGCCTTCCAAACCTACCAAACCTACCGTTTTCAGAATTTTGGGGTCAATCAAACGCGAATTCTGAGTCTACCAAGTCTACCGTTTTCAGAATTGGTACCAATCAAACACACCCTATGTATCTTACCTCATTTTCGGAATGAATTTCACATACAATTTTTCAAGTTACAAATTCTACGTAATCTTAATCCAAACCCATATGAAAATTACCCTTAATTGATGATTAATGTAGCTAAATAAATGGAAAACCTTCGGTAACCTCTTGCATTGGCTACTAGAGGGGGCTTATTAGAGATGGCTTATTTAACATTTTGGCTTAGAAGGGCGGGGTTTATTAGAGAGGGTCTAAATAGGGAAGGGCTAAATAGAACTTTTACGGTATACAAATAGTTTTAATAATACCAACCAGTCCGTTGAATTTCCCACGCTTGGCTATAAGTATTCCTGGAATTACTTGTTGATATTCTTATCTATTTTATTTTGTTGATGGCTACAAGTCCATTGTGGATTTTGTAAAACATAGCAAGTCTCTGCTCCGTCCCATGAAAAGAAAAAAGAATTCTTCCATAAATTTGGGGTTGGCGTCATGCGTTGCTGTCTGCATTTCAATAACAAGATGTTGCAGATTGTTTTGCTTTTGACAAACTGGTCTTGCTCGAGGGCAATTTTCCAAATACAATACACCATTTGATCGTCGTATTGTCTTTCAGGGTATTTTCAGACTGGTGATGCCTTAGCTCTTATGCCATTGGTCATCTTCACGAAATGTGTCGGACTAGCGGTGAGGAGCAACACTATTGAGAAGATGCTCAAACATCCAAAGAAACGTTACACTCCGTTGAGAGATCTTCCACCGCATCTCAAAAAGAAGATGTTCGAAGGACGTGTTGCTGGCGCACATGTGGGGCATTTTATTGAGTCAATAGTGCTTCTAACTCACATGGGATTGCTTTACATTCCTCCGGAGAAACTGCCAGCCAACAGAACGCAAATTGTACTTTTTGTAAGCAAGGAGGCGATGCTTCTTGATACGACAATATCCGAGAAAGGCTATTCAAAGGTAAGCATTGAACTTGTGAAATTTGCGCTCCAAATCGGAATATATGGTTCTGCTTCAAGTAGTTGCTTGGTAAAAGGTTTATTCGAAGCATATATTTTTCAAAATATTGTCTGTCGCATTTGATGGGTCAGTTTTTATCCAGGTCTACGTACAGCTTAAGCTCCAACATGAAACGCATTCCGTTACTTCTAGTTTCCAAGCTTGTGCCGTTCAAATGCGTCTTCGGAAAGTATTGCCAGCAAGAACGAGTCAAGGATTAATCAAATTTCTTTGTATTGCCCGTCCCGAGCTGTAGCATTTGCAAACAACATATAAGTGGAAAGGCACGCATTTGTATGAGATTTATATTGCAGTCAAATCCTTTTGTCCCTCGTTTTGTAAACTGTAAACTATCTATTTTATAACAAGCACTGTATTTAAAATTTAAAAGCTTCGTAGTACCCTCCTTACAAATACTATAGTTTCTTCTTTTTCGCTTGGCCTACTGTAGAACTAGTTTGTTATGAATTAATTTTCTTCCGAAAGGAAAAAATGTCAGATGAAACTGCAGCCAAGTTCGAAGGCTATTCCACGTAAAAAGAACGGCCATAGCACTTCTTTACTAATGGTGGCAGCTAATGATATTACTCTTAACCCCATGCATACGAGGGGGTGGGGCATAAAGCTCCCCCCTAGTGAATTTTTCCACGCAGCCCCTTGAGTACTTCTAGAATAACGCAGTATTTTGTGACTTTTAGTTTCTATTTAGGAGACATCCTTTCATGTCAATTTCATAATTGTTTACACTGTTTCAGGGGGTCAACTCATAACTTTATATTGAGTGCTCAGGAAACTAAATGCCTTTTTGCCATAACTTTTGAACCACTGGCTCTATAACAATGAAACAAATATAGCAGACCTCCTCTTGAAAAGGGCTTTAATTTTATGTACAGTTGATTTTTGATGACGTCGTCAATATATTGTTGTTGTTCATGTGTATTAGCGAGAAAGCATGTTAAGCTTGTGGCATTCTTCAAACATAAAAATGAGGAATATTAGACGATGCAGTGAGTCTTTTCACCCGCATATTTATCATTTTTTGCCATTTTAAAGCCAATATGTAACCGATTTTAGGCAACAGTTTCTTTATTTTTTCGCAGACAAAATAAATGAATGCTGATATCAGCAAAAATATAAGTGATACGAAGCAACAATTTTAAGCTAATAATAACAAGGATACAATCTTTGTATGTTTCATATCTCATATCAATATGTTTAATTGATTTGGAGATACAACGTGTCAAAGTCAGTATGGTCTTACACCTAAATGAGCAACATTTGCTGACGCCAGCACTTAATCACTTGACAAAAACAACGCAAATGACATCATCTTGTTTGCCTTGTCCTGTTTATTACTGGTGCCAAGTCTCAAGTTTCTAGCACTTATTGTTCTGAGAATATAGAGAGGGGGCACAATGTGCCCCCCGTAGCCTCCCCGAAGTTTCAAAAAGCCTAGTCTGGATAGGGCAAATATAGAAACAAAATAATAAACATATTTCTTTTAGATCCGTCTGCCATCAAATGCAAAGTCATTCCCCAAGCTGTTATACAAATTCGATGATCTACCAAGCATGGCAAAGTATTGGAAAGATATGCAATACATTTGTCTGAACACACGACTTGGGCTGGTTCGCCCTTCACGTTCAAAGGGCCAAGGTGAGAAAGTCAAAGGAACACGCACATATCGAACTGTGATGACGCTACGCGAGTTCCAGGTATGTCTTACAATTTGAATAAAGCAAATGCACTTTACTTAAAATTTTAACTCTATCCAAATAAGGTCAGGGAAACCTTTCTGCTACGAATATTGATAAATTTCCAATATGTTTGAAGTAATTGATCCTTATGAAATATGAATCACTGACCAGGAGACCCGCGGAACATTTTTCAGGAATGATCTGCTATCTCCAAGTATAATACAAGGATTAGAAGAGATATAAGTTCACAAAGAGCTTGATTCTCCATATGCAAAGAAAGCTATCACAGCAGCTATGCAATAGCCTGGAATGGTATTGCACAATATATGTGAGATGCTGGATTAATAGATCTATTTTAAAAACTATTTTAAATCACATCTGTTCAGCAAAGAACTCTAGAAAATACAAAAATGCAGATCTATGGAATAGCTACAACGTTATCTTTAATATTCAATTCATTATTTTTCCTCTTTAAAAATAATTGGTATAGCATAGCAGCCTTTGTAATGAAGGGATTCTGTGTATATCATTTATAAGACATAAAAAACTTCTTAAAAGTGACAAGAAACACATGTCATAGAAAACTGGACCTCTCTTTTGAAATCAGAAGGGATTGAGCTTTCTGATAACATGAAAACTGTTTTTCGAAACACTTTAACCCTAATCCATGTGGGGGGGGGGGTGGATTCCACCCCCCCTCAAGGTTTTATTTGCCGCGTTTTTAAACTACATCAGCTATGTCACCCAGTCTCCCTGAATTTTACTAATTATCTATTAGCTAAATTTTGATGAAAACAAATTTCAACAATAGAACTCACAGGTCACGTGACATGCCCATATTTCGAAGCAGGTATCAGCAAAATCGTTGTTTTCGATGATTTCAATGCCAAAATTTGCTTAAATTATGAAGTATTATATATCAAACGAATCAGCAAACAAAGGGCTTTAATTTGATACCGGAATTTCTGCAATTTGATGACGTCAGCATTTTCTATTGTGACATCATTTTGGCAGCCATTTTGGGCTAATTAGCAAATTTTTTAAATATTTTCCGCCTTTTTCCATTAAAAACACTCCATTTATGAATTTGTGATGGATTATCACCATTTTGCCGCTTCTTTTTGTCTATTTTTACATGGAACAAATTTATAACATAAATTACATCATCAGAATTGAATAATTTCTACCAAAATATCATTCGAAAATCGCTCTTTACACTAAAATAACATTTTTCAGCAAGTATTTTGACAAACTAGACCAAAAACCGCATACAGTTCCTTCAAAATATTCGTTAAACTCAAATTTAACTTGAGAACCTGATTTTGGCCAATTTTCAACTTTATGACGTTTACAAATTACTTGCTCTTTAACTGTGCCAAGTTATACTGAATTCTCGCGATTCTAAGGCTGTTTTCAGAGGGGGGGTGGAAAGCACCCCCTCTCTTCATAAATGGTAGCTTGGAAAAAGCCCACATGGATTAGGGTTAACATGAATTTAGAAAATATAAATAGCTCCTGTTTTCTACGTATTCAAAAAAGCGTTGAGAAAATCATTTATAGAACTCTATGAAAGCGTCAATAGGGTGTCGGCGGTGGTAATCCGACAATTGAGGAAAACATTAATTCTCATGAGAAAAATATATAGCAGACAAACAATTAAGTCACCAAGTGGAAGGACACCCTTCTTTGCATATTTTCTCAAAATGTTTTAAATTCAACTCTGCCTGTCTGCTTTTGGTGGTCAGAGTTTTACTGCTGAGCTATGCGGTGGTTTTCGAACATTGGCGGTTTTGTTTGGACATTAATTAAGTTCACGATACAGAATGTGCCAAGAAGTCATTTATTTGATGTATGCATATTTGACATGTATCCGTCTATGGACGTTTCTGCTTTGTTTGATTTACTGCATTGTGTAACATTTGTCTTTTTTTTAATCTTGAATAAAAAAACTGTTCGACTAGCGGTTCTTGTAACTACGTTCTGGAGAGCACTTTTTATATGCAAACCAACTTATAAATTAGGAGATGTACGAGAAAATGTTGTTACGATCTTTTTACTACGTCCAATTGATGTACGTATAGATGTTTATGAAAGCATAGCTTCCAAATCTTTGGCATCTTTAAAAAACATTGCACGGATGGTTAATGTATCTTCCATTTGATATAATGGCTTGAAAGGAACTTCGAGTACTTGGCTATAATCTTTTTTTGTAGCATTTCCGATATCTTGATTATTTTCAGAATTACATCGTCTTCTTTGCTTGGGCCAGTTTTGAGATTTTGACGTCATCAAATTACTAAATCGTAAACTAGAAAAGCTACAGCTTTCTGCTTACTGCCATATTATAGACCTTAATAAACTATGGTTATCTTGAGGATTGTACCGTTTTTCATGTTTTAATTTAGGATCTACAATCATTTTAAGTATTTTCAAAACTTTTCAGGAGTTCTTTCAATAAAAAGAAAACAGCTTTAATTCGGAAAATAATTAAGATATTAGAAATGCTACATGTAGGATTATAGCAATGTACCTGAAGTTCCTTTCAAGCCATAACATCAGACGAAAGATGCATTAACCATCCGTGCATTGTTTTTTAAAGATTTGGAGGCTATGATAATTGAATTTCAAATCTTACATCTATTCGTTCTTCCCCAAAATGATATACTTGGTGTCCGAAAACCACTGCCATTAGCTGTAAAGATCACTCGAAATAGATCATTCTTCCTTTAGTGAAATGGTTTTAAGTCTTTGGCACAGTTGTATGTTTTATTCGCATATCACAAATCCAATTTCTTTGATGTTTATCTAGCCTCCGTGAAGACTATACTTTTCCACTGCGAAGGAGTGCCAACTAGGAACTTGTATAGTCTGCGAATTAGCGTCAATTATTGTGCTCTGAAAGGAAATATCCTCCTGCTAAGAGGAGCTCAATCTTGTGCAATAACTTGACTCCGCAAACAGGAAGGGTTACGGAAATGTCCGGTGAGAGCAAGTTCGCTCTTTGGTGCGAAGAAATTATTTTGAAGTGCGATCAAAATCTAGTGGAAGGGAAGGATCTGGTATATTTTAATCCGAAGGCAGAAATATTAAGTTTTGATTTTCAATTTTTAGTTCCATTTTCAAAGTATAGGCCTATATGTAGAACTGCGTTGATTCGTTGAAGTAATTCCTCATCATGGGAAGAAAGTCAGAGGCAACTTCAGAGAGTATTCAGAGCCTGCAGAGGCAATAGGCATAAAAGACTTACCAATAATTTATCAAACCCCACTTGCTGAAAAGCTTTTGAGGGTACTACCTATACATCACTCCCCATTCTAGTGATCATGTCAAAGATCAAAACAAAGCTTAACTGAAAAGTAACCGTGTAAACATTCTGTCCTCGGAAAAGCAAATCTTTGGAAGAATCGTCCCTTGGTCGTTGGAGACTTCCTTCGTCTGGATTATGTGCTTGAGTGATTGACCATGTTTAATCCCTTTTGAAACGTAGCTTCATCCCAAGGTTTCAAGTCCTAAAGACACGCAAACTTGGCAAACTGCATCCTGGAAGTTCGAACTGGCCACTACTCGTTCCTCCATGTTGTATTTACGAAAACGGTTTGTTGTTGTGTCACAAACAATGATCACAAAGGGCTACAAAACACGTGCCGATTCCATCGGCTTTTGATTGGGTCCTGAATATATCAAACCAACTATTGATTGGCCAAAGACAATAAGCAGACAAAGGGGGGAACTAATGCGGAAAGTCGCAGAACACATTACTGGACGCTAATTTGCAGACTATACAAGTTCCTCGTTGGCACTCCTTTGCAGTGGAAAAGTATAGTGTGCACGCAGGCCTTTTTTTATCTCGGACGGCCACGGATGCGGAGTTTCAAATCTAGTTGCCATGCTCAGAACAAAAACTTCTTCACCGCTAAGCACAACAAAAGCGACTGGATTTAGCATGTTTTACATTCAAGAAGGCCTTCTCTAAAGAGGTTTAGTATCTATGATGTTAGCATCTAAAGTCTGTCACAAATTAGATGCCACGAGAAACTATCCGCAAATAAAACAATAGAAGTATTTTGCATGAGTAATTTTGCGTTATCGCAAATCTCACGTGACATCTAATTTGAGATAGACTTTCGTATCGTCAAATACCGTCTTTGATGGATGTTATTTGTAACTTGATTTCCTTTAGTTTTTGGGACTTAGTCAAAAGTGTCTGATTACCACCACCGCTGACACCCTATTTTTGATTTTGCCGTAACTGCTACAAGTTTGCATAGAATGTACCAGTTTTGTTTTATTCTTCTCAGGAACACTTCCCAAATGTAGATCCAGAAAAAGCACCACCAAAGTTGTATGGTGATGGTCTTGGTGCAGCTGGTATGGATTCAACGTTTTTTGGACATCTGCCGAAAAACTGGTCGTATCCTGGAACTAAAATGGATAAAGCCTCGAGGATGGGAAAGGCTACTATTGCTGCTGATGCAGAAAAACGAGTTGCTGTACCCGTCCAAGGTATCAGCATGTTTTCATTTTCATGTAACGTGTTAAAATGTGTACAATTTTGATTTCATTGCAGTTGCAAGCATTTATTTATCATTTCTCATTTGTATTATGATGCAATTTGATGCACTAAACGAGGCTTTTTTTCATGTGTAATGTCCTGCCGTAAGGAAGCAAATCAAATTCTAGATATATGACTTTATTTTTTGTTATTGCTACATAAGTTATTTAATCTAATTTTCTCATTTGCGCAAAATATGACTCATTTAACCTTACTGTTAAAAAACGTGGACAAACGCCGCCAACTTTTTGGGCCGGCGATGATTATCGATGACTTGTTGTTTTGATAAATACTGCAAACAAGCTCGATGTTATTCTCTAAAATTTTGTGGAAATGTCTCAGAGCAGCATTGAAGGAAATTTATCCAAGACATTCGACTGTCAGCCTCATAATGTCCTTATTGCAAATTAGAGGCTTATGGATTTTATATCAACATCCTTTGCTTAATGTACAGTTATTTGGATAGCCGTCATCAAAGGGTAAAGATTGATCCACATAAAAGTACCGCAAAGAAAATCAAAATTGGGGTCCGACAAGGATCTGTCCTATGTCCCATGCTCTTTAACATCTTTATTAATGACCTCTGCCTCATCAACCTAGACTCTAACATATGCAAATTTGCAATTGATAACACTTTATGCTTTTGTGCACTGGATCTTCAAGAAATAGTGACGAATTTGGAACATGATCTCAGTAAATCACTTGAATTGTTTAAAAGCAATGGAATGATTGCTAACCTAAACAAGTTCCAGCTAGTTTTCCTTGGTTTGAAAGAAAAAAGAAGGCTACATCTTAAAATCGAAAAGAACAAATTACCTGCAGCAGACCACGTTAAACGTCTCAGGGTTGCAATTGACAACAAATCAAAGTGCGGTCTTATTCTTATTCATATTTGGTACTGCGGAGCTTATGCTATATTGATTGACATGGACCACCTCTTGATTACAGTGTTTTGTGAAGCTGATCATCAAGTTTGATTCCGATTTCACAAAATTAGGTTATAAGATAACCATATTTTCGTCAGTTTCGGTGGCAACCCCTTCCAAAATAGGATTCTAGTGCCACCCCACCCTCGCCCTTAGGGCTATGATTTTATAGAAAGTTTATCGATATTCTTTGTCCAACAGGATTCTCTAAAAGAACAGCAAAGTCAATCGTAGCCAAAGCAAACCTTGGTGGCAAAGGCAAAAAGCGGAAACGCACTTTTGACAACAAAATTGTTTCAGAAGAAAGCCCTTCAAAGAGGTCCAAGTCTGATGGGAAAACACTCGAAAAGGGCAATGCCAAAGCTGATGATGCAAAACTCAAGAAAATAATGGCTGCTCGATATCGCCAGAAGTTAGCCAAAATTGTCAAACCAAATGCCAAGGTATGCCTTCGTCTTGTACTTGTTGAGTATTATGAAAATCATTTCTGATAGATTCAAGCTAAATTCGTATCACTACGCCTGATCAAATCTGTTGCCTTTTTGGGACACCCGATAGAGTTTGTTGATTTTCGAATTTTCACTCGTGGAGAAGACATAAGTTGCAGAAACTTGAAAGTTTCTGCATCTATTTGCAATGATGCGACGAGTCTAATGTTTCAAACACTCAAACTTTGGTCACAGTCAAGAAAGGAATATCGTGAATTCAAAAGATACTTACATTTCCTTAGCAGGTATGCTTTGCAAAAAACTTCTGAAATCTTGCTTTTTTCCGAAAGAAAAGCAACTAAGTTGTTTTTCCAGTGAAAAGATTGCGTATACGAAGTGGTTCTCGGGATTTTTGTCATTTGCGAGGCTCAAGCCCTTTTCTATAAAGTTTGAAAACAGAGCGGCGGCTTACTACCGAAAAGGTTGTGTGACAAAACAGGGACAATGCTATGCTAGCAACAGAATTTGTTAAGGACATGAATTGGAAGCCCTCTTCACTGAGGATAGCAATCTTTTAGGAATGATATCAAAATAAGACCATTTCACAAGAAGTTGGATTTCAGGTTTAAAATCAAGAGAACATTCGATTTTTATCACCAATCTTGTTCCTACGGTGTTCTTACCTGATACACTAGTAACGAAGCCGAGTGAACAATATGGTACACGTCACATATTTTTTTTCAAATAACTCTCAGTTGCTGCATTGTTTCTCTGTTTGCGTTTGTTGTGATTCAACTAATATGAAGCAGGTGCAGAAACTTCAAAATCATGCTGCTATAGTTGCCACCATAGACAATTTCGCAATTTGCATATTTTGCGTATTTTGAGTCACTTTACTTCAGGTATTCACCTTCGACTTTGAAACGGCTCAGTTTAGGCCCAGCCGACCTACAATGAAGTTTAGCATTTTTAGTAGGTTAGGATTATGCAAGTAAACGAAAAGCATTGTTTAGAATCATCTAAAGCTTCATAATGAAACTGTATACGGTTATGTCAAATTTAATAAGCAATAACAGGCTAAACCGAGCCAATCGAAGGCTAAGGAAGATGATTCATTATCAATTGGTCTACTTCAGCTGCCTCAAAGTCGGGTAAACACCTGAAATAAAGTGACTCAAAATATGCTCACAAATGGGCGAAAGACGGCTAAATAATCCAGAGAAAACACTTACCATCCTAAACAAGTATCGTATAACTCTTGAAAGGTGTAAATAAATTGAGAATAACTCAAGTTTGCGCTTAGATGTGACCGAGCCGCAAGCCGTGCATCCGTCACTGTAGATGAGGGGATTCCCCAGACTTTCTACTTGTTGCCAAGGCTGGCAGAATTGGCCGCGCTCTCCTCAGTCCCTTTCTGCAAATTGTGAAATGGTCTATTAGCAGCTTAAACACGCCAAGTAGACCACTTGTGACCAGTCTGGGAAAGGAAACTATTTATGAATTGGAGGCAATAAGTCAAAACAGTTGCCTTTAAGTCCCAAAATGAGTGTTGGCTCCACAGTACTTGTGTAACTTGTTTATAAGAATAATAATGATAATAATCAATTTATTTAAAGTTGTCTAGTACATAGCTACATATAGTAAAATAACAGGATTAAAATACTATAATTACTAATTAAGGCCAACTACTTAAAAAATATACAGGTTGTAAAACAATTTGATAAAATGACTCGATAATACATACAGTTCCAAGAATAAAAATGTTAAGAATAAAAATGCAGGATTATAAAAATCCGAGATTTTCAATGTAAGGTCAACATAGTTTGCATGTGCATTCGTCACCGCGCCAAGTTTTTATCTTTGATTTAAACTGTTGGATAGAATTAGCATTCCTTACATCTTGAGGGAGGGAAAGCCAAAGGTGGGGCCCTCTGTATCTGATGGTCTCAGAGCCAAGATGTACTGTCCTTATCCGGGGTAGTACGAATTCATTGTTACTTCTTAGGTTATACATATTTTCTCGCTCCCTGAAGATCTCATTCATGAAAGGAGGGTTGATATTGTTCTGTGTTTTAAAAATTTCTGTCATTAGGATTTGTAAATTCTTCTTATGAATAGTCACCGATTTATCTCTTTCTAATAAAGTGTCAAAACTAGAAACATAATCCTTGTACGCAATTCTTAACGCCCTTTCGTGTATTTTATTAATCTTGTTGTTCAAATTCCTACTGTGGAACATCTAAGCCAACTGGCAGTATTGAAACTGCCTCATTGCAAAGGCTCTCATTAAGATTCGCAGCTTGTTCGAGTCCATGTATGCAGACATACGAGAGAGTCCAAAAAGCTTGCTGCCGGCCTTTTTGCATAACTTGCTGATATGTGCTTCAAAAGTTAGTTTGTTATCGATAGTTACCCCTAACAGCTTTTCTTCCTCTGTATTTTCAATAATCCTCTCCAGTTGATTGCATACCTGCAAAAATTCTAAAGGAAAATTCTGATGTATTTTCTGTTGCCATTCGAACTTTGTTCAACTCTGGTTTATCCAAGGGTACTTTTCCCAAAGAATTGAAAGCTGGAGATATAAATTCACTCTTTAAAAAGGAGAATGCTTTTTCGAAGAAGAACTACAGACCCATTACAGTTTTGCCATCAGTGTCAAAAATTTACGAAAGGTTGATGCAAGATCAAATACTGCCTTTTGTCCAAGTTTTCTTGTCTCCACTCCTCTGTGGATTTCGAGAGGGCTATGGTACACAGCAAGCACTTCTACGTTTAGTTGAAACCTGCAAAAAGTCGTTGGACAGCGGGGGCGTCGCAGGGGCCGTCCTGACGGACCTTTCGAAAGCCTTTGATTGTCTAAATCACGAATTATTAATTGCAAAGTTGAATGCATATGGTTTCAGTAGATCTGCATTGCAGTTCATCCATAGCTATCTCGTGGACAGGAAGCAAAGGGTAAAAGTCAATGGTTCATTCAGCACGTGGACAAAAACGTCTTAGGTGTACCGCAAGGTTCTGTCCTGGGTCCCCTTTTGTTCAACATATACCTGAATGACCTGTTTATGTTCTTAGAGGAAACCAAAATCTGTAACTATGCGAACGATACAACAATTTATGCGTATGGTTCAAAAATTGAAAATGTCATTGCGCATCTAGAGAATGATGCCCTTAAGTTAACTGAATGGTTTCCAAACAATCTAATGAAGCTAAATGAAGATAAATGCCATTTAATGATCTTTGGTGCAAAAGAAAACGAAGTATCTATCAGAATAGGAGCGGCTTGTCTGAAAGAAACTACAGGGGAGAATCTTCCTGGTATTACCTTTGATCGATCTTTATCTTTCAAACAACATGTCAAAACTCTTTGTAAGAAAGCCAGCCAAAAACTTCATGCTCTTGCCCGGATATCCTGTTACATGGGCGCAGAAAAATTGCAGCAATTAATGCGTGCATTTGTACTTTCTCATTTTAGCAACTGTCCACTTGTTTGGATGTTCTGCGATAGAACCTTGAATCAAAGAATCAATCATGTCCACGAAAGGGCACTGCGCATCGCACAGAAAGATTACAAACATGATTTTGGTTTTCTCTTGGAACAAACTAATTCGGTGCCCATCCATATAAGAAATCTGCAGTTTCTTATGACTGAAATTTTTAAAACAAAATTCGATCTCAATCCAACTTTCATGAAGGAAATTTTCATGCAGCGAAACATTGGTTACAACCTAAGACATTGTAACGACGCGCAGCTTCCAAAGATACGCACTACTTCCTTTGGAATCGAGACTATAGCATTCCTTGGAAATAGATCGTGGCAGGTATTACCACATGAGATAAAAGATTCTAGCACCCTTCCAATGTTTAAAAAGCAAATAAGGTGCTGGAAAGGTGATAAGTGCAACTGCAGGCTTTGCAAAGCATATATACCACAGGTTGGGTTCCTAACAGGATAGACTTTATTAAAGTGGAATCATTCTCTAATCTCCTGATTACGTTGTCAAGATTCTTGTCGCATGCATATATGGTTGTATGATCTGCATAGTTGCAGATATCAGTTCCCTGAATGTAGAGCAACAAATCATTTATGTAATTGTTAAAGAAAAGGGGACCGAGAACCGAGCCTTGTGGGACTCCTAAGGGTAGGTGTTTGAAAGTACTGAAAGATCCGTTTATTTTCACCCTTTGCTGCCTATTCTCTAAAAAGCTGTGAACAAGGGAAAGAGCCGCACGACTGAAACCATAAGCATGTAAACAGTGCTCCTTTTGTAAGAAGTTCACAGTGCTCCTTTTATGTAAGAAGTTCACAGTGCTCCTTTTATGACCTACGTTATAATGAGGTAACTAAAGAAAAATCAGCAAATCGACCAGCAAGCTCTCCTTGCAGAGGAGTGATTTGCGGGATAGCCTATCAGATGCTATCAGATAAGTCTAAGCTGGCAACTTCCCAAAGATATTTTAACCAATCAATTTACAGTTATTTCTGGAATTTCTTTCTAGATTTAAATTTCTTCTATATTTGCTTTCTTTTTATGAAAGATCCTTTGAAAATTATCAATAGTAGATTATTGAATGAAATTTATTTGAGGCTACTTATTTACTTCACATTGTTCTGAAATGGAAAGTTCGCAGATCATCATGTGTTTCAACAAAATATCTTTCTCCTTTTCTTGATATTTGTGACATCCTATATCAAAGGTAATCTAAGCATATAAAGCCTTTGATGAAAATAACAATTCAAAGACAATAGGCCGTGACACGTGCTGAATCATGTTTGGGTAACTGATCTACGTCAACAGGAAATACTGATATATGATAGGCTAAAATTTGACCTCAAGTGGCTTGAGCCACTGTTATATGCTTAGCTTGCCTTTAATAAATGCACTATTTGCGATTTATAGAAATCAGATGGGCATCTTAAAAAAGATGACATTGACCTTGCCGCTGAAAAAAGGAAGAAATCAATTCGAGTGACATTTTCACAAAGGGAAGATGCTGCTATTCTTATGGCCAGAATCACAAGTCAGCTTCTTGGATTTGACATCAATAAGGTATTACCCGCTTTTATGTATAAAGTAAGAAGAGTAAATTTATGTGTGGTGTAGTGTCACGCTGTCCCCAACAAACCAACGAACCAACAGACCAACCAATAACGCTCAGCGAAAAATGCCAAGGATTCAATCAGTTGCCAACTGGAATATTGTAGTGAAGAATATCTAACTATAATAGGCAAACAAAGAGAAATTGTCTGAAACATGGATGTCAGAGATTAGATATTCCTTTCGATTGAATATAATTGTGCAAAGACTTCACCTCTGATCAATGCATTATATTTTATCATTTATCAATAGACCATGTCACCCTTGCATATATGAGAGGTCTGAATGCAGTTTGAAAAATACTATGCCTTGTTAGGTCATAGTTATTGTTTAGTTTCAACAGTTTATTTCCAGTTATCGATGGTCGATGGTCAGGCTTGGAACCATGGAACAGATAGTTCTCAATGGCTATTGCAATGGTATAGTAACTGGTTGGTAGTTAGTGTCCTGTTCTTGGTATTTTGACTGGCCACATTTTGTTGTTCAGCCTCTGAACTGAATTAAGGAGTCAATTTAGGACGTAATTGTTGCACTCTTATCAGCTGATTATTCGGACATTATGCAAATGATTAATCGAATGTTAGAATCATGACATCAGTGCGTTACTAATTATTATTGTGTATAGTGGTTGTTATTGCTCATATTTTTTCCATTAAAGGAGCAATATTGAAGTCTGTCTCAAATTAGATTTCACGTGAAATTTGCGATAACGCAAATTACTCATGCAAAACATTGCAACCTTTGTTATTTTCACGTGGCATCTAATTTGAGACAGACTACGATTATCTTGTTTTATCGCAGTTTTATGGATGTGATTCCAATCCTATTCCCACTTGTGCTTGCCCACATACATTCAGGGGCGGATCCAGACCGAAGTTGAAGGGGGGCAACCTGCAGAGAGGGCGCCAAAAATACAATTGAAGGAAAGCGCGCCCTCTCTGCAGGTTGCCCCCCTTCAACTTCGGTCTGGATACAATACAATTGAAAGAAAGAAGAAAATTTTTGGACTCCAGGTTAAGAAGATTCTTTGATTTTTCTTCTAAATAATGCCTTGATTTGTATGTTTCACCCCATATTCTAATCAAAACAGTTAAAAAGGAGTGCGGTAGAGTCATGATGAGGGGCGCATTTCTCGCCAAAAGGGGGCGCCAAGCTGAGTTTTCATCGTGAAGGGGGGCAGTTGCCCCCACTTGCCCCCCTAAATCCGCCACTGCATACATTGTTATTTACATAAATTTATGCACTGGTTCAGGTGGATCTAGAAATAGAGAAATTGTTCTGAGATAGGATGCTCTCGTTTCAAAGTTGCCTGTGAGATATCGCTATGAAAAAAATCTTAAACATTGCCAGTCTAATTTTGTGCAGAGTTATTGCAAAGTAACAAGAAATGTATTTTATAAAGAATCTCCGGCATTGCCTATGTTTTGAAAGAATTATGAAACAGAGGACTTGTTCTCACTCAGATGGGAAGCTTTTTTGCCAAAATTGCCTTGTTCTCACTCAGCCTGAGATACCGCATGTTTAAAGGTGACGTAAAGTAAGCAATGTTAATGATGTAAATAAATAGCACTCCTGAATGATAGAAAATACTGTTTATATGGTTGATTGATTTTCTGTATATTGTATATTGTATATTGTATATTGTATATTGTATATTGTATATTGATTGATTGATTGATTGATTGATTGATTGATTGATTGATTGATTGATTGATTGATTGATTGATTGATTGATTTTCAAGGTATCTACTAGTTTGTANTGCCTATGTTTTGAAAGAATTATGAAACAGAGGACTTGTTCTCACTCAGATGGGAAGCTTTTTTGCCAAAATTGCCTTGTTCTCACTCAGCCTGAGATACCGCATGTTTAAAGGTGACGTAAAGTAAGCAATGTTAATGATGTAAATAAATAGCACTCCTGAATGATAGAAAATACTGTTTATATGGTTGATTGATTTTCTGTATATTGTATATTGTATATTGTATATTGTATATTGTATATTGTATATTGTATATTGATTGATTGATTGATTGATTGATTGATTGATTGATTGATTGATTGATTTTCAAGGTATCTACTAGTTTGTAGGATTGTCTGATGACATCATCTTGTTTGCACGAAATTAAAGAAAGTATAAGGTTGACTATGGTGCCACAAGGGAAATCTTTTCAAAAATGTTGTTGTCAATGTACATTCCTTTATAGTAATCATACCATTTTGTTAATGTTCACTCCATTTAACCCATCAGCCAACTCTTAAAATCAATGGATGACTCTAAAAAGAGAGGAGATTTGAAACAAATTTGGATGATATTTTCTATCGTTTAACAGTGCTATTCCTTTGCATCAATAAACAATTTCACTTCAGGCCGCCGTTAAGAATGTTATATAATAATGTCAGATGCTACAATCCTTTTTAGCACAATTACTGGAAAGTGGCAAGAAATCTGATTCATAAAGAAGTGCCAGAAGCCAATGATAAAACAACGGACGCATTCGGACGTCGTGGAAGATATATCTTGAAGAACCCAAGGACAATGGAGAACCTGAAGAGTTGTGTGTTGGAATGCCGTGCAGACAAGAGATTTATAATTAAGCCACCTTCACTCAAGGGTATGTCAATTAAATGATTTGTGTTTGTCTGTCATTTCTTTGAGCTTTACTCTGCTTGCGTCCATGTTGTCAATTTTGAGATAAGTGATGCGCTTGCAATGAATTGTACAGGGTATGGGAAACGTCTCATGATTGTGTCATATCTTTTAAGGCATTTGTTTATTTTCTTAATATTGATACCGGAATATGCATTGAACATAAATGGATTACCAACTGCCATGTACAAGAACTAAAAACGGTTTTACATAATTCAAGCTGACATTAAATTTGCAATTAAGGTAACTCTGCTTTCCTCTCTAGTAAGCAGCAAGTTGCCATTTTGCAAAACCACCCTCCTCAGAAATCAGTTAATTTCTCTAATATCATTCGGCCTATCGAAAGACAGCAACAAATATGTTGCTCTGCATAGTCTTGGCCTTCGAAAGAAGGATTTTGCGAAGCCAGGAAGAGATTTTGCGAAGCCAGTGTTGACGGAAAACTTGTTTTTGATTTTCAGAAAAGTTGATTTATCTCCACAACTACTCAATAATATTTTGGTTTTTGTTTTCGGTATATAATTTTCTAGGTTGTTCATTTACAGCTTTGGCAAATCTGATTAAGAAAGCTGGTCTAGATTTCGTGCAATCGAATTTTATATGTGTGTTTATTTTTCGACAGTGACAAACCTTGGTAAACAGATTACCATATTACGAAGCAGGTTTTCAAAAGCTCATGCTTAAAATTACTTCCTGAAAAGTTTCCGTTGGCAAACGAACGAACGTGATCTGTTCGGAATACTACAAGTCGCAATAGACATCCTTGGTGTGCTTGTAAAAGTAACCATTTTCATGTATTAAAAAGGTACTGAATGTTACCAGCAATTTGATAACCTTGTTTTGCGTGTCTTTTGAGACATTCATGAGCATTCACAACATATCAATTTATTTAAGGCTCCGTTTACACTGCTCTGTATTCATGTGAAAACGGACAAAGAAGTAATCTTTTTGGCCTTGTGTTCACACTGCTCCGACCTGAAAAAGGAGAATTTTGAAAAGGCACTTTGAAAACGGATACTTTTAAAAACGCAAAAACGCGGTGTGAACAACGAATACGCGAAAACAGATACTTTTGAAACTGCTAGCAACTACAAAAACACAACAAAATGCTTAGTACGTGCTAATTTGAACAAGTTTTCCGAATTGCTGACTGCAGATTGCGAAATGGTCTATGTTCAGGGCTATAATCGTTGCTCTCATTTTCACAGCGTTTTCTGTTTTATCCGGAACTGTGTAAACGCTTCATCATTTGTGCAGAGTTGGTGTATTTGCCTAAAGCAATGTGAAAGGGTAAAACACATAAATTCAAAACGGATAAAAAACGAATACGGAGCAATGTGGACATAGCCTAAGAGTACTGTGTCTCGTAAATCCAGTTTGAAACTCGAATATCTCTCAACCTGCTGATCCCAGCAAAACAAATAAAACAGTTTCTAAAAATGTAGTAATGCAGTTATTAAACGAGCACTAGTTTGATAAAATTGAGCAACGGAAACAAAAACGGGGTGGGGGGGAGGGTGGCGGGGGTTTAAAATTTGAATCAACTTTTCAGCGTTATTAAGCAGTGTTTTACCATATCAAAATGTGTAATTTGTCATACCATAGTTATCTGCGCATATTTTCTAATTCATCTCAACATCAATGACACTCCTGCGAATGAAATATATCGTAACTGTACCAAACTCCATTTCTGTAAGCAGGACAGTGGTTGGACTTTTGAATCCTTTAGAAATCAACCAGATGTATTACAGTGAATCGCCGCGTATAAGAGCCTACTTTTTGAGAGTCAGGCTGAATTAGGTTCTTATTGTGAAGGTACTTTTTTTTATTTCAGGATATGACGGTTCTTAAAGGTTGTTATTCGAAGGGTCCATTTTGTAAACCTTTCAGGAGTCATCACAAAGGGATTTTCAGCCCAGTTACTGTTTTCGCAATGTTATTACGGACCTAAGAACTAATTCTAATTGCGTACAATTAGCAGAGAAGGAGGTTGGATTTTATCAGCCAACTGGGGGAAAAAAATAAGGAGAATAAAAAAATTAATTGTGTTACACTTGTCAAAAGAACAAATTTTTCCATCAAACTGAAACAGGTTCTTCATTACGAGGTGCATAATTTAGGAGAAACAGCCTGCCGGTGCTTGTTTTTGTAGGTTCTGATATGCGAGGATTCACTGTACGACTTCTCAGACTCAGATATATCTTTCGAATGACATGACTATACAGAACAACAACATCCTGATTTCTGAGGATGGTGTTTTCGCAAAACGGCAACCCGCTGATTGGTAGAGTGAAAAGCAGAGTTACCTTAACCCCATTCTACATGGGGGATCCCTCCCAAGCAAACATCCTCTAATTGATCTTAAAATACACATGATGAAAGACTGGAACCTGTTTGACTTTTAATCAGATTTTATAATGTCTTAAATAAACAATAGGTCATTGTCATATAATTTACCACTTGACTATGGCATGTCCATATTTGGAGAGGTGTCTCAAAGGCAATCATTAAAACATTCAACAAATTTATCGTAGAAATCTGCCCGAACGACTCACGTCTTCAAACTAGGTATTTTGAGTCGTTGGCCATAAACAAAAATCGAAACGACTCGGTCGTTGTTGAGAATCAGCCAAACGTGTAAATATAAGCCACTGTGATATGTTTGTATGTGTGGTCGTTGGCTGGTTCAAACTTGGTAAAATCTCGCAAGCGTGGGGGGTTTTGGGCTTTGAGATGGAATGGTTTCTATCTCAGCGACTGGGTAAGACCCTAACAACTCAAAAGATCCAGTGTGAACCAATGCTGGTCTTCATCTTCCCCGTTTACCTTCAATTTTGCCTCACATGATCATTTTTCTAAGCTGTTTTCATCTCTGCTAACATGTGCAAAGAAGGGGAGTCTTCCTTTGTTAATGATGTGTAACAATGATCCGTCAGTTTTGATTTTGATTTGGTTTAGCACGCAATTGTTAATTCTTCTTGCTGTCCAGAGTGTCTTATGCAGTCTCCTCCAGACCCATAGCTCAAATGCCTCTATCTGTATCTGCTCCGCTTTTCTAATGACCCAAGTTTCACTTGCATAGGTTGCTTTTGGAAAAGCTGCTGCTTTTACTAATATCACTTTCGTGTTGATTGATATGCTCTTGTACAGGGGTGCAATTTTAATTATTAATTTATTCCGTAAGTCTTTTTCAAGTATTATTCTAATGGACAACTTCCAGAACTTTAGACTGCGCATTCTCCAACCAATGCTGCTATTATACGATTAATACAAGCCACTACACGTATTAATTCTGGTTTTTTAAGTACAGTCAAATCTGGAGGGTCAAATATGCCAGAAACTGAATCGACAAATCAAACATTTAAAATTGCTGTTCTATTATTTATAGATGATGAGGCTTGGAAAGAATCATTTAAAGATATGTATGAGAAAGTCCGTGAGAGATTCCGTAATAAACTGGCGCCTGAAGATTTCAAATACGATATTCCTGAAACTCTTGAAGAACTCAAAACCATGTTTACTGTCGGAAAAGCGAATGAAGGAACTGCCGCTAAGGATTTGCAAAGTTCTAAAGAGATCAGCAGCAACGATATAGAGCTTCATGTGTTAGAGCAGCTCATTCATAACTCATTGGCATCTCAGTCTTCAAAAGATTACAATCCATCGTTGGTTTTTCCGATTTTCGACAGCTACAGCCCAGAATCACTTCGACAAGCATTGTATTCACTCAAGGCCAAAAATTTGATAGCCAGGCTGAGAATGCGGGTCAGTATAAATATACTTGTACAATATATTTTGTGCAGATTTTATAACAATAGCATCGATTAATTTTGATTGACACTACAGTTTAACGCGATTACCAATTACAGACAAGAGAAGTTCTACAACCGATTGGTCAAACTGCGAATGCAAACGAGGCAGTCTATGCACTAAGTTACCTCACTTAGGCGTTCCTTTTTACCCTAATTGCAATGCTCTCTTCAGTATTCACGCGAGAACATTTGCACCAATAGAAAATTTTACCAAGTAGAGAACGTGATTCAAATGAGCAACTATTTTTGGCAAAAGATGGAGAATCAAATTCAATTTAAATTGCTTAAACTGCGAATATTGACGCTTCGCCAGATTGAACTATTTTATGTAAAGCCTGCCAAATCTGGTAAAGTAACATGGCATTATAGCAAACAAAATCGCTTTAACTTCTCGTTAATTTTAATCTTGAAATTTAAAAGTTGTTTACGTTCGCTTTTTTGTTTTGTTTTCTATATTGCTACTTAGCATCCGAAGGTAGTTTTAGGACACTGAGAAGCTAAGCTTATCGAGGCAGTGTCCTGGTCCTTCCTCTCGATGTGACCACACCTCGCGATTCCTTTAGCCTGGAATTACAGAGAGTTGGCAACTCTCCTCACTCTACGCAGCAGGTTCGGCAGGGCGAGGACTCTAACCACCAACCCTCAGGTGTGTAGTCGAGCGCGCTACCATTGAGCCATCCCCGCTTATATGCGTTCGCTGACTAGTATTGAAGTTGTTGTTTTAATTCATAAGAGAGAGTTCCCATTAACCTTAAGAATAAACGAAATCCATTTTCGCAGCACGAATTATCGCAATCAAACTCCTAATTGGAATTAAGCGTAGACAATCTAATTCAGAGGGTAAACATTAAATGTTTAAATTGCACGCAAAAGATACGGCAACAATTGCATTACTTCCAGTTCAGCCTCTAAATTATATGCCAGATGTCCCAGAAAAAAGGTAACAGATTTGATTAGGGGTATCGATAAGAATTTAGCTAGAATCAATCGGAAATAATTTTTAAACTAATCTTCAATAGTTAACTTGAAGATAGCTACCTCATTGGTTGATATTGGTGCTTTGAGAGTTGAAATATTAATCTTGAAACTTCAAATTTGCCTCCACCCCCAAACCAGAGCTTTTAGGTTTTGGCCTAAGCTGTTAACCGCTGCGTTGTGGAATCTCCTGAATCATAGCGAAGTACGAACAAGAAACCTCGTGCTTAGGACAACATTTGAATGCAAAGCCGAAACTGAATTTGACAATTGGATCACGAATTTAGTCCCTAAGAGACATCTTTCTTCATTCTACCAAAAGTTCAAATTGCATCTGAAGTTATCCACCAGCGAAATAATTCCCTTGGGCGTGAATACATCAATTACATCTTGCAATCTTCAATGCTTGAAATGCATTTTGTAGCATCTCTCGCGGAAATATTACGAAGCAAGCAATCGTATATACCCAAGGGAACAAATGTCCAATGATAAGTTCCTTTAACATGGTGGCTCATGCTTGGAGTGTTGTTTTTTGTAAGTGCTTTTTGACTGAAAAAAAATATTCCTTAGTGACTATATTTATTGATATGTTCGTCAATTTCCAGTTTTGAAATTTCTATTCAAATGTGTGCCGAAGTGCGAGGTCCTTGTTCAGAACTACTACGCTATGTCTATGGTTAAGGAGATTCCCCAAACAGCACGTTTGCAGCTTAGACCAAAACCCAAAAGCTCTGGTGTGGAGGTGAAGGCAATTTTGAAGTTTCAAGATTAATATTTCAACTCTCAAAGCACCAATATCAACAAACAAGGTATCTATCTTCAAGTTAGCTAGTAAGGATTAGTTTAAAGATTATTTCCGATTCATTCAAGCTAAATTCTTATCGCTAAGCCTGATCAAATCTATTATCTTTTTTCTGGGACACCCGGTATATATATATATAATGCCGCCACATAAGTTTAGATCTATCTCTCTTCTTCCGATATATGCTACTGTCTCTTTAAGGTTCTGAAACAATTTTTAAAATATAGAGAATTCTTTATTAGATGCTGTGTGTCAGAAGGCTGGTAATAAACGTTTGCCCTCAAACGCATTTCTAGATGCATGGATTCTAATATACTTAGAATCTCACTGAGATCTTCAGTTTTAACACTGTCTGTTAGGTTGGATGTTTCACAGCAGCCACTTGAACAATACCATTAATAGAATGCATGAAAGAGCCCTGAGCATTGCATACAAGGATTATGAATCTAGTTTCAACACTTGTTAGAAAGAGACTTCGGTTACTATCTATACGAAAAAAATTCAAATTATTATGACTTAAAGACTAAGAAGAACATAAACCGTCCTTTTCATAGAAAATATGTTCCGTGAGTACCATATTACATAGCAATTATCTAAGAAATAGGAATGAATTTTCCTACCAAGGCCAAGATCTATTAATTGCAATTCCGAAATTATCAAATGTAGTGGGCAGCAACAATGGCTGCCTCTCCCTCATCATATAAGGAATGCTCAACTGTTACTGAGTTTAAGACAAACATAAATAGATAGAATGGCATTGAATTCACATGCAGATTATGCAGAACTATTATACCACAATTCAGATTTTTATAATACTGTGTTTTTGAGTACTGGTTTGGAATTGTATGATATGACTTCGAAATCTTGTTTATCTAATTATGTTTACATATTATGGATTGTACCGGGTGCGCCAAAAAAAAACTATCCATTTTTGACAGGCCACGATAAATCGTACACAGGGCCGATTTTAGCAATTGATGATTTAATCTTCAGTCCAAATCGCAAATAATACTCAGCAACTTTTGTGATTTTTCTGTGGCCTACTTTCCTAAGAATAAGGGATTCACTGAAAATCATTGGCTTGGAAACAGCCTACGTTGATCGAAAAACATCGATCAAATATCGTAAAGAAGGAAAATGACAGGGCAACTAGAAAACAATTACTTTTATCAATACAAAGACTTTATTGAAATTATGAAAAGCGACGGTTTGTGAAGAGTTGTAAAAACGACCAAACATCGCATTTCCCATTGTGCTCTCCTCCCGATTGCTCTCTCAGCCGGTAATTCTATTTTTCAAGATGCAGGGTCTTTGCTATCGGACTTAGCCCTTACTTGACTACTACTTGACTACTACTACTGATGAAAACTGTATAAGCCGCTCGGCAACTCGTAGGCCTTAATTAGCTGTAAATTAGCTATTCTATTTCTTGCCTACTGTAAATAAATTATTGATGATGATGATGATGATGATACTGATGAAGGCAACTTGATGAAGTCTTAAGCCAGATACGTTTTGTTTTAATTCATGCAATTCAAAGATTTTTCAAATTAATTTACGTTTAATTGCACACTATTGCCACACGTGCCTTTTTATTCATAATGTGAAACTTTTACTGTTTTTATTGTTTTCTTTTAGACACCGAGAAGAAGAGCGCTGCCAATATCAACTATCACATACAGTTTGTCTGTGGCTTACGAGAAGGTCTTTGAGCTGCCTTTGCCTGCTAATGTGTTTGTTACAGGCAAAAATTTCATGAAAATGATGAAACACGGTACAATGCATGTTGGAAATGTTATCACTACAGAGCAAACTGAAGTCAAATCAAGCCAAGTCCAAGATGACATGACAGGCTCGATTGATAATGATCTAGACATTGAAGATGACCGCAAAGTACTTGATCAAAAATCTGGAGATGGACTGGCTGCGCATCAGGTTAGTGGATTATTTTATCTTTCCGATTGACCCAAACTGAAATCATGCAAACGTCTTGCTCAGCCATTTATAACACTGGCGATCGGGATAGAGGTTCATTTGTAATTATTAAGAAGTAGTTATTATGTATTTATTAATAAGTAAGAATACCGCAAAACGACAAAACAGTAGTGAGTATGGCATAATCTGTTTTACAAATAACAACATTGTTGTCGATATCGGAAAGAAGCTGCCAACAGACTTTTACTTTTACCAGATTTGTGGTTTGGAACAGGTGGCTGAGTCTGGTAATTCTTCATTATTTAAGGTGTAAACAATTGAGATCGAATTCGATTTTGCCACCATTTGCCGGAAAGAATCGATCAATGGAACCTCGTTATCTACTTGTTAAAACCGTTAATTGATTCAGCTGAATATTCTGATGCATGCCACAAACTAAAATAATCACGCGAATGTTATGTTTCTGATTGTTAATGACAACCCTTCATAATGGGGCCAGAATGCTCGTTAATGGACATAGGATTACAGAAAATTAACAACCAACCAAAGTGCATTGGTTGTCTTTTTATGCACCAAAACTGAGAATTATAAAATTAGCATTTTCCACTAAATATGTGATTTTAGGGCGTTACTGTGACAATTTTAAGTTCTGGATTATTTGCGTTAAATGAATTTCCATTTCTCGCATTTGTTGGTCTTATTATCTACTTGATGAGTGCAATATTTTATCTGTATGGCACTGTATGGTTTGCAGGGAATTTTTTTACTGTTCTGGTTTGCTCTTGCAATTCTGCCTGTACATTAAGGTTAAGTACGATTGATAAAACATAAAGCAATTACTCGCAGTTATTGTAATTAATGGAAAACTAGCACTACTGGTCAAGGCAGCGTGGATAAATGACACAATATCGGTGAAATTGCTGAGTCTGGAAAGAAATCATAATGATCATCTGATTTCGTTTTCCAACGGCTTTCAGAAGATGTAACGGTTTGGTATCCCAAACTTGGTATTTGTTAGATGTTTTTGATAGAATCGGAAAATGCAACACTTACAAGTGGGAAAATGTGTAATGTTTGCAACAAATATTGTAGTTTTCACAGAATGAATGCTGTTGTGCCTTCGAATAGTATCAAAGAACTAGCACACAACGAGTGTTTATATAGCACAAAACATATCAATCGTCCGACTAGTTTGTTCTAGGCCATAACAGTAATTAGTTATGAAATTGGTAAGATTTCAGGCTACATAACTGTGGTTAACGAACAGGTGTAAAGTTCGTGTTTACATTCTCAAATCGTCAATCTGTTTGGATTTTAAATTCTACAAGATGAGTATATTTATCAACTTTTAAGTTTGCTCTATTTTCATTGCTGGAGTCACTGTGACCTGATTGTGTATGGACACACTTCTTAATTTTTGTAATCTAATTTCTTGCCACATGACCTTTAGCATAAAACAGGCTTGCTAACTGGAAGTAAATTGGCATCGAGAGCAGTGAGAATATCAAGTATTCTTATACAAATACCGGTTGAGTCAGAAAAAACGTGGGGCGTTTAACAAGCCATATTTTAGTGAAAAACAATTCAAATTGGGGGTGTTGAAGTTTTATATTGCAGAAGAAAGGTTGAATTAGTTATAGAAATTTAGTTTGCTAAAATCGGTCTTTTCTTTCCTTATTTATTAGCGATTTTGTGATATAGCCATTTTGGTGAAAAGTATCGTTAGTAAAAGAACTTTGAGCTTGCTAACAATGACAATTTAAATGACTAGTCCCCAGGGATACAACATAAGTAACATTAATTTTTCCTTTTTTGCTCTAACACAATGCATGCGTTGTTTCAATTTTTTGGAAGAGAAGCGATATGTTTGTCATGGTTTAGAAGGTCATGCATGCATGAATATGAATCTAATTGAAGGCCTATTTTAGCAATCTTGTGAAACACTATTTTACTAGAATTGCTCGTAATTCTAGAACGGAAAGACCAATTTCGACCAAACAAATTTTCATATCTAAGTTAGCTTTTCTTCTATGCAGTAACCGTTAAAGAAATAATTTTGCGAATGAAACTGCATCAATAAAAATTGGCAAATACCCCACGTTTTTTCTGACTCACCCGGTACAATAAGTCGATTTTGAAGATTGATTAGTTACTTTCTAGCTGAAATCCCAAACAGTACTTGGCAATTCTTTCCCGACTTTTCGGCCGCCTTCTTCTCGCGTTATAAGCTGTCTCTTGAAAATTATTGGTCTGGAAATAGCCTAAATCAATCGAAAACAATTTTCCTAAAGACTAAGTTAGACGGGACAATCAGAAAACTCTTTCAACGCTTTGGTAATATTTTCACAATGTACTCTTGCTCGGATAAGGAAAAGTATGACCTGCTTTAATATTTAGCATAGTACCTTGGTTAATTCTAAAAACTTTGAAGAGCAGTTAAAAAATAATGAGTAGTCTGTGAGCATCTTAGTGATCAAGAATGGAAAAGACAATTCTGGGATATATTCTGAAATTGGCACCAACTGTGCAGACAACAGTGTTAATCATTGTTTTTTGTTCGTTCAAGCGACCAAAACAGGAGCAGCTCGAGAGCAAATGGTTCCAAAAGCATAAAAACCTTCCAACGTCCGAAACATACCTTGGAAGCCTGTTAACTGTTGAAAAAAATGTTTCTGATGCTTTAGAAATTAAGAAAACTCACCAGCAGGAAACCCCAAGGGCAGTTAAAGAGCTTCAAAGTCATGCCTTAACTACCTATAGTAGATCTGCTATAAACTGCTGGGTTCAACATTTGCCAGTGCTTTGCAATATCCAGCATAAGCAATACTGGATATTTATAAACCATCTCCTCCTTAATATCTCATGTAGTTTCATGAACTTATTTCTATCAACATAGGTAACATCAGCGATAATGATTTTGACTATTGAATTCAAAATTGAGCGACCACTAATCAGGCACTCTGTGTGTTTTGGGCAAGGTGAGAATGTCCTCTCGATCATGAGGACTATTTTCTCTGAAAGTGCTCATTGTTTTAAACTACTCTCAAAATCTATTATTTAGATCCATTTCCACTGTAACTAGCGTTGTAAAACACTATTATCGTGGAAATATTCATTAATTTTAGTCATTTTAAGTATTTCTCCTACGTCCTAAATTCGAAACAAATCTTTGTTATGACAGAAGGATTATTTGCCCCTAAAGTACTATTGCGCCTTTTTGAATGAGATGCTGAGATTCGTTGAAGTTTTTTTCTATTTATATAAAATTCTCCAATACATTGTTACATTCTACAATACTTTCTAATTACTATACAACACTACCGGGACGATACCATGAGGAGCAAAAGACAATGACTACCTCATGGCAATTACATAAAGGCAGAGAACTAAACAACAACTAAATAAACCACTACAAAATGCTACAAATACAATTAAATACTTATAAATACAAACGGTGAGCGAAGTATTAGGGGTTTTCCATGTATTGGGGTTGCAGTAGAAATCAAAAGCGTTTTGTTGCATGAATAAATTTTAGAGTAGCCTCAATTAGTTCTTTATTAACGTCAGGTTGTAACCTTTCATCGCCATAAAGAATGCGGTCGACTAATGCTTCATTTGAAAGGTGAGAAAAACCACTAGGAGGCAATATTGCACTGAGACCATTGCGAAGCTCGCGTCTAGGTTCTTCGTAAGATTAGAAAGCAGCAGGTAATGTTCCGTGTCTTCAACTCCACTGAGACACATGGGATTGATCGTATTACTAAAATTGTGCCTAAATTTGTGAAAATTTAATTTGCTGAGACCTACTCTTAATTGTGTAAGAACAGCTAAACCGTTTGGGTCGTGAATTCCATATGCTGGTTTTGAAAGGGGCCGAATTTGGGCAAATATTTTTGATTTAAAAACACTTAGCGAGGATGCCTGTCTAACTTTAGGATGAAGCTTGTTCCATTCGTCTAGACAATTTGCATAAAAGCTGTTTTTGAATCTCTTTGTCCTTGCCTTTATTTGCCCAATTGCAGTTTTAAGATGGTCCTAGCACTAATTTACTGTTGGTAATGTTAGGGAGTAGGTTATAATCGAGCCTGGATGAGGTCTGATAATTCTACCTTTTAAGGTCTATTGTGCTCACTTAGTGCTCTGTTTTTATACATCTCACAAAATACTATCACCGACAATACAGTCTTCTGTCAACCTGCAATGCCTCGCAAACTACATACCAAGCTAAGATTCATTTAGTGCTTAAAGACTTCTTAGCTCATTCCCTCCAATGATTCAATTGCTCATTCACTACTCCTAACTTAGTCGATAACGCAAGAAAGAAACATCAGATGATTATGGAGAAAAAAGGACNACTACATACCAAGCTAAGATTCATTTAGTGCTTAAAGACTTCTTAGCTCATTCCCTCCAATGATTCAATTGCTCATTCACTTCTCCTAACTTAGTCGATAACGCAAGAAAGAAACATCAGATGATTATGGAGAAAAAAGGACCTATAAATTCACAGTTTCTCCTTTAAGCAGTAGTCTCACTGACACCTGAAAAAGTAAAGACGATGTCACTTATGAATATTATTTAGATAGTCAAAAATGGCAGTTTTCTGCCACCTTAAGAAACATGTCCATATACAATTTGGGCTTTTCCAGTTATGTACAAGAATATGGCAAAATTTGCCCCATAAATGCGTAAATTATTGGTAAAATCTGCATTTCTATACCAATATTTAAGATAACATTGAAAAATTCTGACAAAAATTATATTTTATAGAGACTAAACAATTATAAGTTCAAAGTAAACACAAAGATTAAACTTTAGAATAATTTGCCAAGCATTTTGCGAAAGCAAAAGGATTGGCACAAAAGGTGGACGATATTTTTGTGAAGCGTTACATCCCTCATCGAAAAATTGTCCTTTCTCTTCTTTCAGGATGACAAAGATAACGTTGTTAACTGGCAAAACAAGAGTGCATGCAAAGATAGAGAGGATAGAGAAACTTCTCATAATGAGTCTTTGGTTCATGACGACTGCAAAGATGTTGATATGACTCGATCACCTTTACAACATACCGAGGAACACACTTTGACGCCTGGTTCAATGCTATACTCACAAGACAAGGTACTTGGCGGTCACATAGCGAGTATGTTTGCCCTTCTATTAGCAAACAGATCGCTTCTTCACATGGAAATCCCAGATGATATCATTGAAGATGATCAACGATCGTTAGAGTCCACTACAACGTCAGTTGGGCTACTGAGAAAAGAGATACATTCTGTGCATGTGCAGGAAGCCCGCGAGAAAGAATCCCTCAAGCAAACTAAGAATTACATCGATGAAGATAGTGAAGATGCGCTTGAAAAAGCTGTGGAGGAGAATATAGCAAGCGAAGGTAGTGAACAGGAATCTAAGCAAAGAAACGAAGCTTTGGCGCTTGCTGAGAATTCCACGGGTCCAGATCATAACAAAGCATTTGGTAAGTCAAATGCTACCAAAACCATTAATCTGGAACTACTTGCGTCACACAATTCGCAAGATGCGCCTTCTCAAAGAAAAGTCAACAATGAAGAATTTCAAAGAACAAGACAAGATTGTTCGGGTGATACTGGTATTGAATCGGCCTTCGAGATTCTTTCTCGACACGAACAAGTTGACAAAAATGCTGGTAAAGTGCCAAGGGGAGCAGATCTGAGAGATTGCAATCGTTCCGCTATCGATGGAGATGGAGATGAAAGTGCAATACCAAAGAAGAAACGCAAAGTAAAATTTAGTGATCCAAAAATACCTGCATGTACCATTTCAAAGCGTAATAGCGATGTAGCCAATGATATCTCTCAGGGTTCTCTCAACAAGAAACCGAAATTGGAAAGTGAAGACCAACCAGACATCTATGAACATTCAGGTATCATAAATTTCAAAGTAAAAGCTTCAAGCTCGAGTATTGCCTTTCTTTCTGATCAGCAGCTTATAAATCGATTTAAAGATAGCAGTTGTGCTGATAAAACACTGTGTGTCTTACAACCCGAGATGAGATTCGTCCGAAACAGGCATCACAACTCCCAAATGAGGTTGTCTGACCAAGCAGTCCAGTCGGAAGTTAAAACATTACATGTTTCTCGCACTGCTTTGATGTTTCACCGATCTGTGATTGCAGAGAAGGACCCACTAGATGGTCGCCTGTTCTTGTCTCCAGAAAGTGTTGCATTGAAACCCATGAAAATATACTGTCATCTTAATTCTTTGCAAGATCCCTACCAAAAGCCAACCCATGATAAGCCATGCAATCTATACGCAAACGTTTCTACTGGTGACTCACTCAGTGACAGTGCCATCGATCGCTTTTTTAAGAAGGATTTGCAAACTGTTAGTACGCGAGAGCTTGACAGAGGTTTGCACTTGATGAGTTTTGATGATTTTCAGTCCATCATGAGGGATAGTTTCACCTGGAGCCACGACGAGTTGGAATTTGCGGGAGAAGTTTTCACCAAAGCACAGGAGAGAAGAGAGCACGGTGTAACACAAAGCGATATTGATGTGGTATGCATTCACTACAAAGGGGTGAAAGACATGGAAGAGATGATAGATATGATGTTGAACTTCAGACTTCTGTTGAAAGTTGGGATCAATGTTACCAGATATGTTACTCCCTTTTTCGGCTTATTGTGGTGTATGAAGTCGCCACAAATTGACGAGGAAAGCGAGGCGGTTGAAGTTTTGTCAAATGAAAAGAGTGCGGAGAAAGGAGAAACTGGAATTAAAGATGGTGGCAAAATAAGGAATCAGGAAAGTACCGTTGAATGTTCTGCTACATGGGAAGAAAGTTGTGCGAGTAGCGACCAGACGAGAAGGTCTGATTGTGGTGTTGCGTTTGAACAGCCAGAAGAAAGGAGCCTCGATTTAGTTTTTGCTAGCCAGGAGTCGTGCTCTTCTAGCCCAGACAAGCCCAATATGAAAGAAGCTGTAGCATCAGAGACTGCATTGAAACCAAGTCTCTCTTTAAAACAAGTGGAAGAAGAATCGGTGAAAGAAACTGATAATGTGGAAGAGATATGTGCTGGATTCCATAAGGCCATTGCACCAAATGAGGAAGATATAGGATGTATCCACAATGCAAAAATTTCTGGGGGACAAGAAGGGACAAACAAAGAACATGCAATAGTTAAGTACAGTGTACCACGTGGAGTAAAAGAGAAAGATTTTGATATTCCTAGAGATAAAATAGCCGTTAGCCACATATTTTCCCAAAGCAATGAAACAAAGGAAGTCGAGAAGAAGACTCAAAAATGCTTGGGTTATCACTCTGCCAAAACAGAGACGTATTACAGACAGGCCGTGTGTAAACCATGGCTAAAACTGAACTGTGATCTTTGCCCGAGAATGTTGCGGAAGTTCCAAAGAGCAATTTTGTCACTTGTCATGATGTGCCCAGGAATTAAAGAGTCTGCTTTACAAGGACATTTCCGGACGTTACTGAGCCCAATCGCATTGAAGGACATTCTTCATAGTTTGGAATTGAATGGATGCATTTCAAAACATGTCCATGTAAAATTAAAGAAACCGAGTCTGTTTGGCTCTGTTGATAGTTTTATTATCAGTGATTGTGAATCTGATGATCCCTATTACTTGCCAAAGATCGAATGCACCTTGAACATTACAGAGGATTAGATATTATAATCACTGGCCATGGCACTAAAGATAGCATAAAGGAATCTTTGACCATGATCCTTTGCGTTATATGATAAATGAATAAATCAAATCATACGAAATTCTTTGAACGCAAATGATGATGGTAGCAATGTCCTTGTTGCCACCTTTAGTGCGATCGTCTATTAGCAAAGCGACTTTATTTTATGATAGGTAATATGACTAGCTATCATAAGCATGAGAGAATGAGAAAAGCAAGTTCTTTTTATCATTCGTAGAACGATTAATACTCCGAGAAATTATCTTCTTTTAAAAGTATAACGTATAGCCTGTTTCAAAGTTTTTCAGACCAATTACAATCAGTCTCGTTTTCATTTTTCATCTTAAACATATTTATCCTGGGATACAATTCAGTTTAGTAAAAAATTAAACACCTGCTTTCCAATTGTACCTGCAAATAGAACATAATATTGATATCACAAAAAGTTGTATATGTCTTGGGGTCTTTACTGGTCGAGCAATGCTCAATGCCGTTTACAGTATACCATTTTCATTTCATATCGGGTTTGCCTTTGTTTGCATGGCAACGAACCAATTCGATATGCTTCAACCGGTTTCTGCGTATTCCAAGGAAAACGTTCTGGAAGTGTCATTAAACCAATCCCATACACCTCCATTCGTTCTTTCGGTTGGTAGTTGCAGCTTAAAGTGATCATTCAGGATCTCAAAAGATAGCCAACCGTTTTGGCTAAATGGTGATACAAAGCATGTGTCAAAAACTTTTGATTTGAAAAAGTTAATTGCGATCTAACTTGTGAAGTATTTTTTGGGTCGCCTGGTAGTTGATGCAGTCAAAGTAATTTAGTGTGACAACACTTTGAGACAGACTGTAGATAGCTGCGAAGGTGGGTTCATTATTGTAGGTACGATCCCCAAATTATGACATTTTTATAGAAATGTTGGCTTCTAGTCCTGTTAGTTACAACAATTCTGAATCAAATGAATATTGAAACTGTGGTGCGTACAGAATGTCTTCATATGTAAACCTATCCGGTTGCCTAAAGAATGCACGGATTTTGAAAAATCACCAAAACTTGATGATGTTAAATTGTATTATATCTGACATTTCTCTTTTCGCATTCATATCAATAAATTGTAATGGATTCTATAGATGCAGTTAATTCTTGCTAAAGCGGACAATTTCTGCACCTGATTATAGCGCTCGCTTTAGCGAGGTGCCCGCTTTACAGGCAATAAATATCCTTTTGCTCGAAAAAGCGATTTTGACCTGAAAAAACTGTGTGTTTTAGTAAATTGAACTTGGTTTAAGTTGAGTTCTTCTTCTCTTAAAGCGATTATGATATCTCAATCACACATGATTCAACATTTAACACCAGTGAGTAGACGCTCATTTTGTTGGGAATTTCAAGCGTACTTCATTAAAAGGGAGGTGTTCTGTCTTGTCCTCTTTACAAAAGCTTTTATTGGCTTTTCGTTTCATTAAGCAGTGGGCGATGATCCAGCAATTCTTAGCAGAAATTCTTACCCTTTACTTACCCAGTTCTGTCGCTACGAGGGAAATAGTTTGCAAATTTGCTGGTTAGAACATCGACGGCCTGAAGGAAACAGAACCAAGAGAGGAATGACAAAGAAAACAACGTTTTATGGACAGTTTACAGATATTTTCCACTCAAATTGATGAACAGAGATGCAGATAAGAGGACTGGCTAAGTAATGGGTAAGAAATTATGTTAGTCTTGTGCTCCCTCCCAAAAGGTTGGTATATCATCGCCCGTGATAAAACGGTGTTTGATTTTTGAAGACAGAAATTTGTGAGAAAAGTGCCATTATGCAATTGTCTAAAAGCGGTCATAAAAGGCAAAATATGTGAACTTGCTTAACATTGTATTGAAGCACTCATTTAGAGGATCAGGATAAGACTAACATGAAAAAATCGGTCAAGTCTGAGACTGGAAGCAAGACATTGTAAACTGCGAACGAAACTGCTATTCCTCTGCAGATTATGCAAAAAAATGTCTAATTTAGACCCAACTTTAAAAATCAATATATCCGCTTTCTGTTAACCAATTTTTAATGCGTTTCCAGCACATGAACTTCTAATTTATACTGCATGCCGCAAGCCCAAATTCGATTACGAATCTTAAACTTCAGATGTTGGTATCTGTTTCATGTCCTAAATCACAGTGCTTGGTAACAACATTTCGGCAATATGATTGCCATTTTGGATTTCTATTCAAATGTGTTCCTAAGCACGAGGTTTTTTGTTCATTGCTGTGCTATGAGACATTAGGCCAAAACCCAACCCACAAGCTCTTGTTTGAAGTGGAGGCAAATTTGAGCTTCGAAGATTAATATTTGAATTCTCAATGCAATAATATCAACAAGCAGGTTATTTGTAATAAAGTTAACTATCAACGATTACTTCAAAATTATGTTTGATGTATCCGAGGTAAATTCGTTGTGCCTGCGCTGATCAATATTTTCCGTTACCTTTGTTGGGACATCTGGTATGAAATCACAAGATATCTACCCCGTGCTTTTGATTGCGAATGCCGATGTCAAGATTTTGTTATTTTTTATAATTTGAACTTATCGATAAATCTTCAAAAGTCGAGAAGCTTAATTCGATTTTAAAGTATACTTCTTTAAAAAGATGTTCTTACCGTTTTACACTTACTTATTTTTGTTATTTCGAAAACCTGCAGAATTTGGTGGTAATTTAGCGTTCTTTTCAAACACTGCTTCCAGTTTTCCATTTACGTTATCCTTTATAGAATGCAGCAACATTTCATGCATTGAAATTAGTGGATGATAGATGACGTATTGATCATCCAATGTAGATACCTAATAATCTTTATATCACTATGTGTTTAAGCTAAGTGGATCCAAAAGTCTGTGTCCGCTGCCAAAATTTGGTTGTTTTCATTATTCCTCCAAACCAACCCGAAATGGGTTAATTGAAACAACAGTTTATTTCACTCGTAAAAAATTCGTGAATGCAAAATACTACATTGAAACAAGTTCCGTGCTAGTTTTTTTATGACAGGTAAACACAAATAGGTTTTGGTAATGGACTCATGTTTTTGGACTCTACTATATATATTTGTAAACGTTTCATCTAAAGATAAAGCATGTTAATAACCATTTGTCGGTATTTGGTAGTAGTGACTGTTTTCTTCTCGCAACCGCCAATTATACAATATACGGTAATTCTAAAGGTTGATGCTTCAAGTTTTAGTGTTGAGATGAAAGCGAAATAACATCCTGAAATTTTTTAAATTGCTTCTCGAATGCTAGACCAACTTTTCAGCAAATCAAATTCGATTCTTTCGAGATTTCTTCGTAAATCTTAGACCAAACGAGCAGAGGAGTTTGGTGTGTCACTCGCATGTATTAATATTAATATCGAAATCATTTAAAGTTACATTGTTGCTAATTTATCTCGCCTTCTGCTTGTTATTCAGCTTGAAACAGTCCTACATGCCAGTCTGTAGAGTGTGGCAACTGCACGCACAAGATTGTTTACAAAAAATTTTTCTGCACGCTGATGTTGAACAAGATCTTTTGTTCACTACTTTGAAAACAAAGGAATCAAAGACCTTGCACGCGACCATGCCACTGCTTCGCTTTTCTGCACGCTTGAGATCTAGTCGAGAACTGCCATACTCTGCAGACTGGCCTACATGAACCTAAATTCTTCATCGCTGTATCGTGCTGCTTCTGTCGTCATTCTATTTCCCAACGTTCAAGTTGTCCGTCCCCGCAGGGGTTAAACAAAATGTAAAGCAGAACGTTACATCATACATGGTCAATAGAAAAGAACTATGGTCTGGAAAGTGGCAAAGGGCTCAAAGGATGATCCCCCGTTTTACTTTATGTTCACTCCAAGATGTTGATGAAACAACAGGGGAGAATCTTTTTGGTATTACCTTTGATCAATCCTTATCTTTCAAACAACATGTCAAAACTCTTTGTAAGAAAGCCAGCCAAAAACTTCATGCTCTTGCCCGGATATCCTGTTACTTGGGAACAGAAAAATTGCAGCAACTAATGCGTGCATTCGTACTTTCTCATTTTCGCTACTGTCCACCTGTTGGGGTGTTCTGCGATAGAACCTTGAATCAAAGATTCAATCATGTCCTCGAAAGGGCACTGCGCATCGCACAGAAAGATTAAAAACATGACCTTGGTTTTCTCTTGGAACAAACTTATTCGGTGCCCATCCATATATAAGAAACCTGCNGCCCCGATATCCTGTTACATGGGAACAGAAAAATTGCAGCAACTAATGCGTGCATTCGTACTTTCTCATTTTCGCTACTGTCCACCTGTTGGGGTGTTCTGCGATAGAACCTTGAATCAAAGATTCAATCATTCCTCGAAAGGGCACTGCGCATCGCACAGAAAGATTAAAAACATGACCTTGGTTTTCTCTTGGAACAAACTTATTCGGTGCCCATCCATATATAAGAAACCTGCAGTTGCTTATAACTGAAATTTTTAAAACAAAATTCGATCTGAATCCAACTTTCATGCAGGAAGTTTGTGTGCATGGTAACGACGCGCAGCTTCCAAAGGTACGCACTACTTGCTTTTGAATCGAGACTATAGAATGTGGCAGCTATTACCACCTGAGATAAAAGATTCTAGCACCCTTCCAATGTTTAAAAAGCAAATAAGGTGCTGGAAAGGTGACAAGTGCAACTGCAGGCTTTGCAAGGTATATATACCACAAGTTGGGTTCCTAACAGGATATACTTTTATGGTTTTATCCTCGTGTAATTATCCTTGATATATTTTAATTTATTTTTTCTGTAATATTGTATATATTGTATTGTAGAGTAGGCTTAAATTAACTGTAAATTTAGCTGTAATTAATTCTCGCCTACTGTATAAATAAATTAATGATGATGATGATGATGATGTTAAAAATTTGCGCAAACGAGGTGGGCGAAATTATGCCTGCATCACAAGAGTCATTCTCGATAGCAACGCATCAAGATTGCGAGGTTTTATGCCGAGGACGAAGTTTTTGGAAACGAACTGGACAATGTTTTGCAGCATTTGACGACAGTGAACTCGATTTGGATGAAGTGCTACAAGGAGACTTTATTCTGTAAAAATTGTAGTATTTTGTTGAAATTTTAAATATCAGGTAAGAAGAAAAAGTGAAAACATAATAAAGGCGAGTTTCCAGTCAGTGGAATTCTCCGAGCTGAGGGAAATTCTATTGTTTACGAAATAAAATGTAGCTTTTTGTAATTGAATAGAAATTTAGGATTGAATGACTTGTTTTGATTGTGTAAAATGCCGCCCTCAAAGAAAATTCAACTGACTAGAAACCAACCTTAACCCTAAGGTAACTCTGCTTTCTGCTCTGATGAGCACGGAAAGCCAATTTTCAGAAATCATTCCCTTCAGAAATTCGTTAATTACTCTGGAACCAATCAGTCTATCAAAATTCTGTAAAAAGTATAGCATTACCCATATTTTTGGCAATCGAAATCGTTTACTTTCACAGCTTTTGAGACTGGTCATTTTAAAATATTTTATAGGTCTCAGCAGAAGTTCATTTTCCACTCCGCTAATCTAAAGATTTTACTCAAACTTTTTACCACTGACACTATATGTTCACGGAGAAACTTGCCAAATTTGAAGGCCAAAGTTAAGCCTTCAAAGGATTTGAAGGCCAACATAATCGATATTCGGTTATCTGATGACTATTCGAATAGCAATGAAGCGAAACGATTATTCGCTGCCAACCGAATAGTCCGAATAGTGCGATTATTCTGATTGAATGACTAGTCGAATAGATCGATTATTCGGATAGTATAACTAGTTGACTGGTTGGAACGCATAATGATCAGTCAAAGAAAACCGAATAGGTTGACATAGCGAATAATTTGAAAAGGAGGACATGTATGGGGAGCCATTCCCGTCAAAAATGCCTTTCGATTTCCCTGGTCTTATGAATTAATTTATATGGTCTATGAATTAATTTATATGGTCTATGAATTAATTTATATGGTCTATGATAATAATAATAATAATAATATACGAATGACTATATACAGGATAAAACACTTCAGCGAATCATCGNATAGTGCGATTATTCTGATTGAATGACTAGTCGAATAGATCGATTATTCGGATAGTATAACTAGTTGACTGGTTGGAACGCATAATGATCAGTCAAAGAAAACCGAATAGGTTGACATAGCGAATAATTTGAAAAGGAGGACATGTATGGGGAGCCATTCCCGTCAAAAATGCCTTTCGATTTCCCTGGTCTTATGAATTAATTTATATGGTCTATGAATTAATTTATATGGTCTATGAATTAATTTATATGGTCTATGATAATAATAATAATAATAATATACGAATGACTATATACAGGATAAAACACTTCAGCGAATCATCGCTGTTATCAACGTGTGTCCTGTTAAAAACAAATCTACTGAAAGTCATTAAAAAGTTCCTACTTACAATTTTTCAATGAAATAAAATGTTAAAAATATTTACAATGGTTCCTTGAGCTGATTAAAGTGTTAATTAATAAGAATTAATTTATATGGTCTATGAATTAATTTATATGGTCATTTAATTTATATGGTAATTATATTAGTTTATATGGTAATTAAATTAATTCATATCCTTTCAATTTCGGCTATCTGGAAAACATGGAGTGTGGAATGATGGAATGGATTGATGGAAATGAATGATGGAATTGAATAGCCGAGATGGAATAGCCAAACCACAGGTCGCTTTTGAAAAAAATTACACCCTTGTGTTGCTCCAGATTGCTTTGATTTATTTTGCGCATATTTTTTAGAAAATCCTTCAGCCTGGATGTTTCTTAATATTTGTCAAAGCCAGCCTTAAATGTTTCTTAAATGTTTCTTAAAATTCTTGAACTTTCCAACAACGACAACAACCCAGATGAGGCAACTGTGAGACCATGGGTGAGAGGAACGAGATGTTTCCTTTCCTTTAATAAAATGTATAAAAAATATCATTAGTGTGTCTTTATCATTGTCCCTAATAAAAGAGCCTCATGTTTCTTATATATATATACTTGTTTCTTTTATAAAAAAAACGAGTAATCCTTTTAATCCTTATTGGGTAATGGCGCCAAGATCCAAAAGCGGACTTTATCATCATCATCATCATTACTTTATTTAACGTAGGCTACATTAAAAGAAGATAGCTAAATCACAGCTAATTTAGGCCTACTTTACAAAATTTACAATTTCTTAAAACAAATCCATTAAAAATGTACAATGTCTATTTACAAGATGTGTTTATCCTGTTAGAAACCCAACTTTCGGGATATATGTTTTGAATTTATTACCATTCTAACATCTAATTTATTTTTTGAAAATAGGAAGGGTGTTTGATTGTTTTATTTCTTGTGTTAAAAACTGCCACAATTTATTTCCAAGGTAGGCTATGGTCTCAATTCCAAAGGACGTAGTCCGTACCTTTGGAAGTTGAGCGCCAGTGCCATGCCTTAGATGTTAGCTAGTATGTCGTTCCATAAAAATATCCTTCATGAAAGGTGGATTTAGATCGGATTTGGTTTTATAAATTTCTGTCATTAACAACTGTAGGCTTCTTACATGGACTGGCACCGATTTAGTCTGTTCCAAGAGAAAGCCAACATCATTTCCGTAATCTTTATATGCTATCTATACGTAATACCCTTTCGTGAACATGATATATTTTATGATCCAAAGTTCTATCATAAAACATCCAAACAAGTGGACAGTAACTGAAGTGAGATAAGACAAACGCACTCATTAATTGCTCTAGTTTTCAGTGTCCATGTAACGTGATATTCGGGCGAGAGCATGAAGTTTTTGGCCAGCCATTTTGGCCAAAAACTTCATATGGTAATTATATTAATTATATATTAGGACTGGCCCACTCGACACCGGGAAATTTCCCGGTGCGCCCTTTGCCTAAGTTGTTTCAAAAGCCTTGTTATTTAAAAAAAAAGGCAACAAATTTTGCATTTGTATTTTGTATTTGTATTTCATTCTTGGAGGGTTGACCTTCAGCAGAAGCTGTTATTCAAGGGGCCCTCCGATAAAAACTTAATAATTACAATATACAGTTAAAAATAACATATCACTAGAAAAAAACCATAATTTTAAATGCCTATTTACAATTATACAATATCAACAATGGAAAGAAAAATTGAACCCTTTATTGATTTTTTAAAACCATTCAGGGAGGATGCCGTCTTAGACTCAGCTGGAAGGCTACACGTATCTTTTTTATAAGAAACTGCTTATAAGAAACTCAACTCTCAGATCGCCAAAAAATTTAGAAACTCCAGTACTGGGAAAATATAAGTTACCATTTGGGAAAATATAAATACCATTTTGTTTCAGTTGAAATCCGAAGGAATTCCATGATATTTTCTAAAAAATATGCGCAAAATAAATCAAAGCAATCTGGAGCAACACAAGGGTGTAATTTTTTTCAAAAGCGAGCAGTGGTTTGGCTATTCCATCTCGGCTATTCTATTCCATCATTCAATTCCATCATTCCATTCCATCATTCCACACTCCATGTTTTCCAGATAGCCGAAATTGAAAGGATATGAATTAATTTAATTACCATATAAACTAATATAATTACCATATAAATTAAATGACCATATAAATTAATTCATAGACCATATAAATTAATTCATAGACCATATAAATTAATTCATAGACAATATAAATTAATTCCTAAGACCAGGGAAATCGAAAGGCAATTTTGACGGGAATGGCTCCCCATAGACATGTACGTAAAGCGAATGTTGCGAAAAGTGTGACTGATCGAATAGATCAAATCGTCTTGTCTAGACAGTGGCTCGAGGGGGGGTAACCTACAGGCCCGTCGGAAGCGGGGGGGGGCTGGGGGGCTTCAGCCCCCCCCCAATAATTTGCTGAAGTTTTCTACATTTTAATGAAAAAGGCTGTTAAAAAGTCAAGCTTATGGAAATGAAGATTTATACTTATCTATACTAGAGGAAGTTATAAGAGTTATCAAGCTATCACGTTTCTATTCCTTAAAATTAAAAAACAGTCTATTTCTAAATAATAATCTAGAAAATAATATTTCCCAGGGGGTAAAGATAGGGCAAGTTCATTGGAATGCACCATGTATTACCATTGCTATAGAAGGAAAGAAGGTCAATGCTACCCCCTGAAACGAACACGGAACACGGAACAAGGTCGGCGTCACTAAACAAGGAACACGTCAGAAAATAGATTGTTGTTTGTGTTCGTCAGTCTCGAATTTGCTTATCCAATTTTTAAAATTTGTTCTTAGTGTGCGTCAGTCTCAAATGTGCTTATCAAATTTTAAAACTCACCATCAACACGGCAGAAGGAACATGGCAGAAAATAATATTTTCCAGGGGGTAAAGATAGGGCAAATTCATTGGAATTCACCATATATTACCATTGCTATAGAAGGAAAAACGGGCAATGCTACCCCCTGAAACGAACACGGAACACGGAACAAGGTCGGCGTCACTAAACAAGGTCGGCGTCACTTACCTCGTCACTAAAGTCGGAACACGGAACATGGGCCACCGTAACAATAAAGAGAGATTAAAAGATACTGCACATCGAGAGCTCAACAGAGAGAATATAAGTAACTTGGCGAATAATCACAACTATGGTTTGGATATCTGAAATTGAGTGAAGATAGCTTATGCGACATGGAGGGTAGGACGAGAAGAAATAGTACAAGAGTAGCGATAATTCAGTTTCTGCGGTAAAGAAAAGAAGCAAAGCTAATTACAAGGGTCAGTTTTTAGAGTATAGCCAAAGGAGAATAGAGAGGTTGAAGAAAGCGGGACAACGGAATACTTACAGAGTAAAATACATAACACATTGTGCACAAGAAATGAAGCAATTTGAAGGACAACTAGCATATGAAATATAAAGAAAGTAAAACTAAAATGAGAGACGAGAACTGGAAAAAGTAGGCAAAAAGGATTTGTACTGAGTTTTGAAAATGGAGAAAGCACAGCAAACAGGAAAAATGTTAGAGAGACTGCAATGGATCTTCCCTTAGTATATGCCACTGAGATCGAAACCGTATTTTCTCGCAGAGCTGTTGCTAAATTTCCCATTTTCAACGATTAATTTGCAAAGTGGATATAGTGAATATATAGATTTGTAAAGAGTAAGGATATAGCAACAGTTTCAAA
>REGM01000016.1:2093351-2105244 GCA_004194415.1 Aurelia aurita | reverse complement strand
GGGGGGGCGTTTTTCGCCCCCCCCTAATTATCTCCGCAACTATAACAGCTATGATAATGAGACTTGCACTGTATCATAATTGAACAAAGGAGAATCCAAAAATAGCATTAATTAGTTTGTAGTCACGTGACTGGTTGCTAGGCAACCAAAAACAATGCAAATTTTGACGAAATCGAGCTATTAGCATAAAAAGGTCTATTTTTACTAAATAACTGAGTAAAATCACCATAAAACTATCGAAATACCTGCTTGATATCCTTACTTTGCAGTTTCATGTAGTTTTATATCAATATTTTTGGTTTCTAATTAATTAACTAATTAATTATGGACAATAAGATTCAATGCAAAATTGTTAGCGCAATAATGATGCTTAAACACCATCAATTTCACATTTACTTGGTGAAATCAGACATCTTCATCAATATTTGAAATCATTCAATGATTTTTCATGCAAAAATTACTAATTAATTAGAAATATGACGTCATAAAGATTGATGACGTCATACAATTTAAAAATTGTTGATGTCAGCAAATATAGATAAATTATATATCAAATGAAAGTACTCATTGAGACAAATCCAATGGTATATATATTGATGAGATTGGAGAAGAAATAAAGAAATTAGAGCCATTTTAGTGATATTCTTCGTGACCTGTCTCCAAATAAGGGCATCTGGTGGTCACGTGGTTAAACAATAGGCATTGAAATTTTAATTTTTTGGCTGCCAATTAAATTTTAGTAAAAATCAAGAAGTTTCAGCGTTATAGCTATCATCGTTTAAGAGCTATTAAGATAAGTTTGGTAGGGGGGCGAAAAACGCCCCCCCCGGTTAGAATAGGGTTAACCCTATCAAGCCTAGCCCCCCTAGCAGCTTTTCTGCTGTATATCCGTACTAACTGCACTTACCACTCTGTAACTTTCTGACTTTTACTTTTTATCCTTCTTACACCCAAAAATATATTTTTTGGAAAAATTAAATTCATTCCAGGGGGTAAAGAGAATTAATTTTCAAAAGAAGTCAACCGCAAATATTGAATAAACTCTAATAAAATCTACAGGAAACTTGGGAAAATGATGCGAAGCTAGGAATATGACTTATTTTTTATGCTCTGTCGAACGTACTACTTATTTTGAAATTTGGATGTGTAAATCGCCGTATTTATGCAATGCGCATGCGCACATTCTTTGAATGTTTATGTGATGACGTCATCACTTTTTAATAAAGTTTGTTTGCAAAGCAAATGCAATTTGACCATAGAATACATAAAAAGTGGACTGATATCCTTACTGCTTTTCGTTTTCTTGTAATCAGCGATTGAAAATATTTAGTACTGAACCCTTATGATTTTGAAAATGTAACATTGTGACGTCACGAGCAGGTCACGTGACATATCTAAAAATAGATTTCATTTTTGGGTTCATCTCATGATGTACTATACACATGGCAAGTTTCATAGCTCTATGTTGTACAGAACAGAAATAAAATAGGGGTGCCGAATCTTCCTAGGCTTCCGAGTCTTCCTAGAGTGTCCCTAGGCTTGATAGGGTTAAGAGCCTCCCCGGGAGGCTTATTAGTTTTCGAAGGCTACAGAGGGGGCGTTAAAGAGAAGGTTTATTAGAGAGAGGACTTATCCACAAAATCAAGGCTAGCAATGATAGGTTTTGGGTCTTTTACTTTATATTTTCCAGAATCAACAAACTACTTTGCAAGTAAAGCACACAAAATCAACGTGAACCCAAATCACACGGAAATTGCGATTTACATTAATTTGGTTCAATAAATAGAGGATATTTATAAGCCTTTTGTGTTCGATATAAGACAGGGGGAATTAATGGAGAAGACTGAAAATAGATATTCAAATTTTAGCTTCAAAGAAAAGGGCTTATTAGATAGAGGACGTAATAGAGAGGGGCTAGATAGAGCTTCTCTTTCCTTCTCTAACGAATGCGAAGCACGACGGCGGGCCGGCGCGACGCCGCAGGCGACGCGTGGCAAGCCTAGTTGTACCTAAACATTGTCTTGAAACACACATTTAGAGGATACGAATAAGACTGGAATGGACACAATGGGTCAAGTCTGAGCCTAGAAACAAAAAATCGCAAGCTGCGATCAAAACAGTGCCATACCTCTACAGTTATGTACAGAAGCAGTGCCATCCAAGTTTGAAACCAATAGACCCGCCTTTTTACCAATCCTGAAAATGTTTGCAGCGCATTAACCCAGGTTAGGCAGAATGTCACGGTCTAAAAATTAACCAGGAATCTAAAAAATTGAATTTTGGCATTTATTCGATGCTGTATATCACAGTGAGCCGTGATTAACCTTATCTGGATTGGGCTTTTCAGAGCATCCTCAGGCCGCGTGGAACTAAATTAGCCCCCCCCTCAGAACTCCGAATTGACAAGGGCTGGAAGAAAGAAAATTGGCCATCTTATGTAATTTGATGTGAAAAGTCCGAATTTATAATTTATTATATTCTAATTGTTGTAAATTCAATGATGTCATCATTTTTCTTCGTGTTAAGCCAAAAACTGTTCTATTACAGATTTGACTTAAAATCTTACTCGAGAGAAATANAATAGAAAAGACTTAATAGATGATCAAATTTTAGCGTCAAAGAAAAGGGCTTATGAGATAGAGGACGTAATAGCGGGGGTCTAGAGAGAGCTTCTCTGTCCTTCTCTAACGAATGCGAAGCACGACGGCGGGCCGGCGCGGCGCCGCAGGCTACGCGTGGCAAGCCTAGTTGTACCTAAACATTGTCTTGAAACACACATTTAGAGGATACGAATAAGACTGGAATGGACACAATGGGTCAAGTCTGAGCCTAGAAACAAAAAATCGCAAGCTGCGATCAAAACAGTGCCATACCTCTACAGTTATGTACAGAAGCAGTGCCATCCAAGTTTGAAACCAATAAACCCGCCTTTTTACCAATCCTGAAAATGTTTGCAGCGCATTAACCCAGGTTAGGCAGAATGTCACGGTCTAAAAATTAACCAGGAATCTAAAAAATTGAATTTTGGCATTTATTCGATGCTGTATATCACAGTGAGCCGTGATTAACCTTATCTGGATTGGGCTTTTCAGAGCATCCTCAGGCCGCGTGGAACTAAATTAGCCCCCCCCTCAGAACTCCGAATTGACAAGGGCTGGAAGAAAGAAAATTGGCCATCTTATGTAATTTGATGTGAAAAGTCCGAATTTATAATTTATTATATTCTAATTGTTGTAAATTCAATGATGTCATCATTTTTCTTCGTGTTAAGCCAAAAACTGTTCTATTACAGATTTGACTTAAAATCCTACTCGAGAGAAATACTATGCTTATTTTCACTGTAATTGATAGCTAAAATATCAAACTCTCATAAAAACATTATTTTTTGAAAAAATAATGATCTTTATATACCTATATTTATTACCTATATTCATTTTATATATGACGTCATCAATGACGTCATTTCTGAGAAAAACACTAAAATTAAGTTTTGTCGATATTTTCTTATTGATTCATCGTTGAGCTGAAAATTTCATCCAATTATCTTACTTCTATCTTGAATTAACTTAGTTTGATGTTATAAAAGGTTTGACCATAAAGCAAACAAGATGTTAAAACTACTCTCTCAAAAAAATTATATTTCCAAAACTACATGAGATATCTTGAAGAAATTTGGATTAAAAGATGCTAAATTGATAGTTAGGAAAAGTCACAAAAAATAATAATTCTAGAAATTTGCAAAACAAAATTACCCAGACAAATATGGTAAGGGAGGGGGAGCTAATTTAGCCCTCCCCCGGTCCAGATAGGGTTAATGATTAATATTGATAGCACTTATGACACCAAATTCCTCTCGGGGCATGAGAATCCGTAGACTTCAAAGGCAAAAACAAATAATTTGTCCACAAAACCGTTCAATCTATGCACCTTTTCTTCAACCATGCAGAATATTATTTTAGTAAATTTCAAATAAATAATTCATGGTGACATTTTAAGTACCAGCAGCGTTTGAAAATGTCAGAAATAAATTTGCAATCACCTGTCTCCTGCCAAACAGCTGATTGACCACCGGGTCATGCTTTCTACGACTAATAACCAAGAAAAGAAACTAAGAGTCATTGTTCAAGCACGTCATCAAACCGAGAGGTCCTTGAAGAGGTTTCTGTAGAAGAACTACATAAGACTGAATATTTCTTCAGAGAGAATTTGATGGCGTCTTGTGCAGCCTGGCTAATTTTGTAAGTTATCTTAATTTTTTCTTTACAGGATTCTTTCAAAATTCCTGTCTTTTCTGTGTTTGTTTGACATGTCTCAGATCAAAGGCGAGAATGTTTTCAGTTGCAATAATAATAATTTTTTAAACATCATGCATCATTTCATAAAATATTCACTAAATTACAAATTATGAGGTTAAAACCATAACAACAATCTCATATTTGGCAAGCTAAATGGAACGTACAAAGGCTAAGTACTAGTTAAGAAAACAAAGTATATCTAGAAATTAAATGTGAATTGACCACACCTATTACTGTGCTTTACCATAACACAAACAGATTTACCATGAAAGCAGTTTAGTCTCCGGCCAGTCGGCGTCTTTGCACAAAATAAAAAGTGTGTGCACTTTTTGCAAACATTTATTAGCTTCTTAACAGTATAATCCTCTTCGCTCTTGGACAAACCGAGTTCTTGCGCCATAAAGTTTTCAGATTTTCACTTTCTTTTCCAATTATTCCTAAGGCTCCTAGTGATAAATTTACGAAGAGAACTTTATCATATTTGTTTTTGTCAATGACTTGCTTGTAATTGCTCACTCAGATCTGCACATTTGTATGCTTTCCTCTCGGGATTCCTTGAGATATTAGTTTCAAATCAATCCAACAGTTAGTTCCGCTATGTATTGCTAATTCCACTATGTCAGGTCTCACTTCATCCCCAGTTATTATCGGCGGTGATGGATATTTGTCTATATCAGGATGCATGTGTACGTTTTCCATCACTGCCTCGTTCAATTATGCCTGCCCATGTGTAGCAATATTCAATACTTATTATCGTTTAATTTTAATGTGTATATGTATTCAATTTAATAGTAATATGCATTCAACTTTAATGTTCATTTATTCAATTGAACATATATTCATTCAATTTAATGTTCATTAATTCAATTTTAATATTTATTCGTCCAATTTAATATGTATTCGTTCAATTTAATGTTCATTTATTCAATTTCATGTTTATTTATTCAATTTAATGTTTATTTATTCAAATTAATACCTATATATTCATTCAATTTCATGTTTATTTATTCAATTTCATGTTCATTCATTCAAATTAATACCTATATATTCATTCAATTTCATGTTTATTTATTCAATTTAATGTTTATTTATTCAAATTAATACCTATATATTCATTCAATTTCATGTTTATTTATTCAATTTAATGTTTATTTATTCAATTTAATGTTTATTTATTCAAATTAATACCTATATATTCATTCAATTTCATGTTTATTTATTCAATTTAATGTTTATTTATTCAAAATTCACTCAATTGGATATTAATTCATTCAATTTAATTTGATTCGTCTAATTTAATGTGCATTCGTTCAATTTAAATTTGATTCGTTTAATCCAATCCTAGAATGTTTAATTCCCAAGCCCCAACCACTGTGCACGTGGGTCACTTGCTGTCATGGCGGACCCAAGCGCTCATGGCTTTGGATTAATTGTAGAGGATTTCCTAAACAGTGTCATTGACAGAACCCAGCTTTTCCTTAACGACGAAATTCTTCAAGAATAGAATCCCATGTTGTTATACATTTATGCCCAGGGGCAGATCCAGGCCAGAAAGTGACTGAGGCACGCGAGCGCGAAGCGCGAGCAATACGGGGGTCCGGGGCTTCAGATCGTCGGAAAACGCCCTTTTTGAATTAGAGCTAGCAGAATTGAGAGGTAGATTTTAGTACCATATCCTACTGAGAAGGTGTTTAGTAGCACTTGATTCAAGATTCCACTCTGGCAAAGGTTGATTCATGAGTTCGTATTAAGATCCATTGCAAGATAACTTTAGTACCGTTTGCTTGTGTTTTGAAATGCCTCCATCCGCTCCAATTTGGTCTTTGTGACTAAAGAATTGAGTTAAATTTGTAAATTCATGTTTGGCGGCATTGGTCTGTAATTCCTGTTGAAATGAGTTCTCTTCCGTTGCCCAAGTGAGTTCTTTCCGCAAGGAAGTTAAGAAAACAATCGTTTACTGATTTACACCAATAGATTTCACTCATAAACTCCCATTTTGTATTTATCATCCAATCAACAAACGTAAACAGACAATCCTATTGCTTATTGACCAATCAAATCAAAATAATAGAAACTATCGCTTGTATTTAACGCTCCTGCGCAAAGGCTACTTCAATGTGCAAGGAGAGTGAATGAGCAAACATCTCAGCTTGAGTATTTTATTTTTGGAAAAAAAGATCGCAAAATTGGATATCTATTGAATTTAAGATTATTGCTATTAAACATCGGAAATTTTGACTGAGTCCTGTAACTCAGATAGCTCAGCCTGGATCCGCCCCTGACATTGTCTATCAGAAAAGACAGTGAGCTTAATAGAAGAATTGGAAGAAATACAACGTTTAGAATTGGTGGAACCAAACTCTGACCTTGATATGGTGCTGGAATTAAAGCTGATATTCACAAGTCTTCATGAAGCATTTAGCTGTGCTTTACAAATGCCACATATCTGTGCACCCACCCCCCCTGCCTCAAATTTCAGGACCTGGCAGACCCTCATACAACGTACCTGCTGAGCTTCTTGAAGAATTACGGGGGATGGGCCTAGCGTGGAAAAAAGTNTTTAATGTTCATTCGTTCAATTGGATATTAATTCATTCAATTTAATTTGAGTCGTCTAATTTAATGTGCATTCGTTCAATTTAATTTTGATTCGTTTAATCCAATCCTAGAATGTTTAATTCCCAAGCCCCAACCACTGTGCATGTGGGTCACTTGCTGTCATGGCGGACCCAAGCGCTCATGGCTTTGGATTAATTGTAGAGGATTTCCTAAACAGTGTCATTGACAGAACCCAGCTTTTCCTTAACGACGAAATTCTTCAAGAATAGAATCCCATGTTGTTATACATTTATGACAATGTCATTGTCTATCAGAAAAGACAGTGAGCTTAATAGAAGAATTGGAAGAAATACAACGTTTAGAATTGGTGGAACCAAACTCTGACCTTGATATGGTGCTGGAATTAAAGCTGATATTCACAAGTCTTCATGAAGCATTTAGCTGTGCTTTACAAATGCCACATATCTGTGCACCCACCCCCCCTGCCTCAAATTTCAGGACCTGGCAGACCCTCATACAACGTACCTGCTGAGCTTCTTGAAGAATTACGGGGGATGGGCCTAGCGTGGAAAAAAGTTCTGCCATGTTCGGAGTTTCGCGGTGGACAATAGCCCGTAGATTCCAGGAATATGGGCTGCAACATTTAGGTCTTTTTAGTGACATGACGGACAACCAATTAGATAACATTCTAAAAGGATACATCGAACGACATGGCACTACTACTAGTGAACCATACTTGAGGGGTCACATAAGAGCACCAGGATATCATGTCCAAAGGTACCGCATTAGAGAGAGCATAACGAGAATAGACCCAAGGAATACTGCCCATAGATGGGGTGCGCTGGTCTCGAGGAGAACATACTATACTCCTTGGGTAAACTCACTGTGGCACATCGACGGCCACCATTCCCTCATACGCTGGGGCATAGTTGTGCAGGGTTGTATATATGGTAAAAGCCAACGTATCATATTCCTTCATGCGAGTAACAATAATCTTTCCGCCACCGTTTTAAAGTTGTTTGAGGATGCTATTCGAAGCGATGGGGGCTTATGGCCATCTCGCATAAGAGTAGATTTTGGAGTTGAGAATATTGCTATCTGCGATGCAATCAGGAGCGTCGAGAGGGGGGGTAGGGGGGAGTAAAAGGCCCGGGCCCCGAAGGGGCCCGTAACAATCTCGTACCATAAAACATTATTATTGCTATAACGCTATTTACAGCGCATTTCTATGACAATCTATCTGCCTTTAAAATGTCGTGACCATGCCCTCTTTTGAAAGTTAGTCACCTCGTCAAAGTGAGAGTCAAGTACTCTGAATAAAATTATGAAGTTTAAACTTGACATTTGTGCACTGCTCTCAGAATATTTTGCACCTTGCCTGTGACAGCTGCATCTGCAGAGCGTTCCTTCAGCAAGCTCCAGATGATAAAATACTTTATGCGAAGTACAATTACTCAGGACAGGCTGACAGATCTCGCAGTGTTGAACATCGAGAGTGAATTTGCAAGAACCGTTGATTTTAAAGGGAATGTAAGCATATAAAAATGGCTCAAGCCACTTGCAGTCAGATTCTGGCCTATCAGATATCAGTATTTCCTGTTAACATAGATCAGTTACCCAAATATGGCTCGGCACGGGTCACAGACTATAATCTTTGCACGGCTATTTNGGGCTTATGGCCATCTCGCATAAGAGTAGATTTTGGAGTTGAGAATATTGCTATCTGCGATGCAATCAGGAGCGTCGAGAGGGGGGGTAGGGGGGAGTAAAAGGCCCGGGCCCCGAAGGGGCCCGTAACAATCTCGTACCATAAAACATTATTATTGCTATAACGCTATTTACAGCGCATTTCTATGACAATCTATCTGCCTTTAAAATGTCGTGACCATGCCCTCTTTTGAAAGTTAGTCACCTCGTCAAAGTGAGAGTCAAGTACTCTGAATAAAATTATGAAGTTTAAACTTGTCATTTGTGCACTGCTCTCAGAATATTTTGCACCTTGCCTGTGACAGCTGCATCTGCAGAGCGTTCCTTCAGCAAGCTCCAGATGATAAAATACTTTATGCGAAGTACAATGACTCAGGACAGGCTGACAGATCTCGCAGTGTTGAACATCGAGAGTGAATTTGCAAGAACCGTTGACTTTAAAGGGAATGTAAGCATATAAAAATGGCTCAAGCCACTTGCAGTCAGATGCTGGCCTATCAGATATCAATATTTCCTGTTAACATAGATCAGTTACCCAAATATGGCTCGGCACGGGTCACAGACTATAATCTTTGCACGGCTATTTTTATCGAAGGCTTATATATGCTTAGATTCCCTCACAAAACGATGTCCTTCGTTCACCAATACCAGTTTTTTGCATAACCTTGACATGGAACGTTTAAGCAATTTTTTTAAACTGTCATTCCTAAAAAGGGCGTTTCCCTCATTTGCCGAGAGTCTGAAGGGCGTGGTCACGGAAAATTTTCTTGGGGGCAAAGCCCCAAAACCCCCCTCTAGGGCCCGATCCCATAAATCACTCCAGGGCCCGGGCTGGCTCTCGACGGCCCTGGATGCAATGGTAGCTCGAAATGGAGAAGGTAGAGGGAGTTTTGTGTGTGTGCATCCTCAACAAGAAACCAAAGAATCGAAAGACTTTGGAGGGACGTATTTAGATGTGTTTGTCATATTTATTATTATACATTTTAACAATTTGAACAATCTGGCCTGCTAGACGTTGAAAATTCTGTGCATCTTTTTGCTCTTCAAAGTGTTTTTCACTGCTAGAATCAATTATGCATTGAATGAATGGATGGCTTGTCATAACAACCAGCCAATATCCACAGAGCATGGCTGCACACCAAGTGAGATATGGCTGCGTGGAATGGCAAATACAGCAAACCCTCTTACAAATGGTCAATTGGATGATAATTCCACTAACCTTGCATATTATGGCGAAGACCCAGGAGGTCCGTCTCCTTTTAAGCAAACAGATGACAACGTCGTGGTAGAGCCTGCTCAGCTAACCATAACCAATGCTGCAGTAGAGTTTGCTCATGCTATGCAGAATTTTGCAGATACAACAAGGATTTCATCGAATTTTGGCATAGATATATCTGTTGAAGCGTTGGCATTTATAAATCAGGCAATACACCAAGAAATTAACCAATGAACAGAAAATTTAACATAAATACCATTTGTCAACAAAACGCATTTATCGAATAAGAACAGGAAGTTAGTATGTACATTTACAATATACACGTGTCCACATTTCAGTCAAAATAATGCTGACATATTTGAGCTTATATGTATGCACACATATTTTGAAAGACATACTAGGTTTTTGAAAATGAAATGAGACAATAACAGTAAGCAATAAGTCCATTCACATTTTTGGAGTGAAGCTCCCCGGTTATTTTTTTTATGATATACCGGGTGAGCAAAAACAAAATTTAAACGTTTGGCGGGCTGTCACCTGTGGAGTAAAAAGTATCAGGCTGATATTCAAAACTAACATGTCAATCTATCAGTCAAAGGCTGACTTAGATATTAAATTTTTTTTTGTTAAAATCATTCATCTTTTAGACCCAGAAATTAGGAACATACTGGTAAGGGGTTTGAATGGGAACGAGAATTCCACATTCGATTCTGGTCCACCATTTACCTGCCATTGAAATATGCATTCTATTTTTGAAACTAACAATCGCACTAAATTTAAATTTCAATGGCAGGTAAATCATGGACCAGAATCGAATGTGGAATTCTCGGTTCCGATACAAACCCCTTACCAGCATTTTCCTAATTTCTGGGTCTGAAGGATGAGTGTGCAAAATTTTCACATCTAAGTTTGCCCTTGACTGATAGATTAACAATTTAGTTTTGAATATCGGCATGATACGTTTTATTCCAAAGTCCGCCAAACGTTTTAACCCTATTAATACCGGGCTTTTTGGACCCTTTGCACAAAGTTCATAACTTCATAACTTCATGAATAATGTAGATATGAGGGTGAGACTTAATACAATGGTGCACAGTAACAAAATCTACAAAATTGTGCACTTTTTTATTCTTCATTACATCCATGACGTCACTATGACGTCATAATGGTGGAATAATACGATATTTTCTAACAATTGACAAAAAATGAGCAATATCTAAGGTTTTATCTAATAATTCCATTCATAATGGCTCTAGGATGTATCACAAATCATCAAGGAGTAAAAATCAGCAATATTACATCTATTAAAACTCATTGTTTATTTCATTTATTCATTATTTAGTTACACCGGTTTTTCATTCTTTCATTAAAAGCCCTAATTAGGGATGAAAGTATCCTAAAATGCCTTACAATCATTTAAAACGATCCAGAGAGCCATAATTGACAAACAAAAATTATTTAGTACATATTTTATTAATTATATGACGTCATAAACTTTGATGACGTCATTAATTTTAAAATTTCTGACGTCTTCTAAAATGAATAAGATTATAAGTCATGTGAAAGCTCTCATTGAGAGCTATCGAATGGTGGTATTCTTGATGATCTCTGATCATCTTGGCAAAAACTAGACTCACTTCTTTTATTTACCACCCGACTACCTGCTGAAAAGACGTTGGTCACGTGATCAGTGTCTACCATTTTGAAAAAATTTCCATTTTTAATTTGCCTACTAAATTTTAGGAAAAATCACTATACCTCGGCTCTTTATCTTTCAAATTGACGACACTACATCAGAGAATATTTGCCGCGGGATGTTTTTAATTAATTAATTAATTAATTAATTAATTACGGACAATAAGATTCAATGCAAAATTGTTAGCGCAATAATGATGTTTAAAAATGTCTTCATCAATATTTGAAATCATTCCATGATTTTTCATGCAAAAATTACTAATTAATTAGAAATTTGTGCCCCCCCCCCCTGTAGTAATAGGGTTAACTGTTTTTTTTTTTTTTTTTTACATTCATAAAATTTTACAATATCCATTTTTATTACACTTCATAAAAATTACTTTACAATTCTACTGAAACAATTCCGAAGGGAGCAAAAACT
>REGM01000016.1:2064531-2075283 GCA_004194415.1 Aurelia aurita | reverse complement strand
AATGGTGGTATTCTTGATGATCTCTGATTATCTTGGCAAAAACTAGAATCACTTCTTTTATTTACCTCCCGACCACGTGTCGAAAAGAAGTTGATCACGTGATCAGTGTCTACCATTTTGAAAAAAAATTTCAATTTTTAATTAACCTATTAAATTTTAGGAAAAGTCACCAAACCTCGGCTCTTTATCTTTCGAATTGACGACACTACAGCAGACAATATTTGCCGCGGGCACTTTGTGCCCCCCCCCCGGTAGTAATAGGGTTAAAGAGTCTGGTTCCGAAGCTGTTCACAAAAAAGCTATTTCTAATGCAATGAACAGTTTCTTTTGCTCAATAGGTAAGGATCTTGGAGACAAATTTGATCCAGCCCCACATCCCCTTCTAGCAGGTGACTATGAAATTAACGAACATAATGCAACTTTCCACTTCAGGACTATCGAAGTGCAGGAGATCAGGGTTGCATTTACCAAGGTTAAGACCGAAAAGAGCTTTGGGATTGACAACATCTCTAGCTACTTTTTGAAGCTTGTTTAATACTTCAATTGAAAGAAGCCGTTTTCCCGACTCATGGAAAGTTTCTAGAGTTACTCCAACTTTCAAAGATGGAGAAAGACTGAAAAGTCTAACTATCCACCAATATCAGTCTTACCTGTCATCTCGAGGCTCTTTGACAGGCTAGTAACAAACCAGCTGTACCAGTATATGAATGATAACGGTCATTTTTCACCTGGCCAATCCGGCTTTTTGTGCCTTCATTCGACAGTAACATGCTTACTTGAAAATGCTGACGACTGGCACAACGGGTTGGATCTTGGTATGCTTGTGGGCCTAATGTTCATTGACCTAAAAAAGGACATTCGACACTGTACCGGGTGTCTCAGAAAAAGTATACAGATTTAGTCGACCCTAGTGATGAGAATTTAGCGCAAATCAATCCGAAAACATTTTTTTAAACATACCTTGATAGTCAACTTGAACATAGATACCTTGTTTGTTGGTATTGATGCTTTGATAGTTGAAATATTAATCTTCAAAGGACAAATTTGCCTCCACCTCAAAACCAGAGCTTTGGCGTTTAGGCCTAAGCAAGTTCGTAAAGCACAGTGAATAAGTCAACAATAGACTTGAAAAAAATTGAAACAGGAGGAGAAAAATTTCAATTTGCAAAACAGATACGTTTAAAAAGCATAATTTACGTGACACTTCTCATTAAGGGAGCTCCAAGGTAAACTTCATTCATTATAATATCAACAATTGATTTCACGACTTAGGCCAAAATGCAAAAGCTCTAGTTTGGAGGTCGAGGCAAACTTGTCCTTTGAAGATTAATATTTCAACTCTCAAAGCATCACTGTCAACAAACAAGGTTCAAGTTGACTATCGAAGTATTTTTTAAAATGTTTTCGGATTGATTTACGCTAAATTCTCATCGCTAGTGTCGACCAAATCTGTATACTTTGTTTTGGGACACCTGGTAGATCACAACATTCTCTGCAAAAAGCTCGAGCTTTATGGTGTTTTAACCCGTATATTGTAAGTTTTTATGTGGAGGGCCCTTGAAAATCAGCCTATGAAGCCTATGAAGCAAGAAATATTGGCCCTCGAGGGGAAACTAGAAGTCTTCCAGGCACATTTATCAGAGTTGGAAGCAAGACTCGATGACTCGAAACAGTACAGTAGAAGGTCATGCCTACGTGTGTTTGGAGTTCCACTACCAGCCAGTGGCAAAGAATCCAACAGTGACTGTGTTGCCATCGCGAAAAAGATCTTTGCGGAAATGGAAGTCACCGTTCCTGACGATTGACTCGACAGAGTCCACCGTATTGGTAAAAAGGACAAGAACGCAGATGGAATCATGGAGCAACCTCTCATTATGAAGTTTACATCGTGGAAGTACCGCACTGCGGTATATAGAGGTAGGAAAAAATTGGAAAGTCAGAAAGTTTTATTGGATCTGACTCCAAGAAGAGCAAAGCTTCTTTCAAAGGCTCGATTGATGGTGAAGGGCAACCCCAGCGTCGATTATTCTTTCGCAGATGTTAACTGTCGCTTGGGCATCAAGACAACAAGTGGAGATTTCAAATTTTTTAATTGCGAAGAAGAGCTATTGGTTATTCTTTCAGAAATATGAACAAATTGAGTCTTACCGTACTTTTTCAAGTTTTTTTTCCCAGGTATTTTTCGGTTTTCGCGTTGATTTTTTGTGTGTTGTTTTTTAGCTTGATCAAACTTTGTCAACAGGGTACTTTTCCTTAAGTCTCCAGAGAAATCGTCGAACTGATAAATTCTGTGCTCGCCATTTCACCATTGAAATATANATTAATATTTCAACTCTCAAAGTATCACTGTCAACAAACAAGGTTCAAGTTGACTATCGAAGTATTTTTTAAAATGTTTTCGGATTGATTTACGCTAAATTCTCATCGCTAGTGTCGACCAAATCTGTATACTTTGTTTTGGGACACCTGGTAGATCACAACATTCTCTTCAAAAAGCTCGAGCTTTATGGCGTTTTAACCCGTATATTGTAAGTTTTTATGTGGAGGGCCCTTGAAAATCAGCCACTATGTTGAAGGGTCACCCTCCTTAATAAATTGAAATATGAAAATATGAAATATAAAAATGGTGTACAGCAACGTGAACTATCTTGGTTCAAATCCTACCTTTCTAACCGTAAACGATTTTGTAGGGTTAATGGTGTTGACTCTAAAATTGGCGACATAAAAGTTGGTGTTCGACAAGGCTCATATCTTGGCCCCCTTCTGTTCCTCATCTACATCAATGATCTCCCACAGGCTGTCCAAGATTGCAATGTGTCCATGTATGCTGATGATAACAGTCTATGCCACCAGTCTTACGATTTGACTCGGCTGAGTGAGGCTATCAACAGCGATCGTAGGAAATTGGATACTTGGCTATTAGGCAACAAGCTTTCGTTGAATGTTACTAAAACTTATTCCATGCTTATTTGCACCAATCAGAAAAACAACATTCTCAAAAGTCAAATTGAATGGTTGGAATTGAAAATACGCGACAATGAGCTTGAAGTAACCAAAAAGACAAAATTCCTTGGTGTGCAAATAGACTGCTCTTTGGATTGGAAAGAATAAATAAAGGCAGTTTCTACCAAGGTCTCCAGGGCAGTTGGTTTTATAAAACATGCCAAGTCTTTTCTACCGAAAGAAACTTTGCAAACTCTCTACACAGGTATTGTTGAGCCCCAGTTTCGATACTGTTGTTCTGTTTGGGGGTGCGGCCGGTTGAACTGAAATTAATCATTTGCAAAAACTTCTAAACCGTGCTGCTAGGATAATAACGAATAGCAGCTTCGATGCCCCAAGCAGACCACTTATTGAAGGGCTTGGATGGAAGACCATTGACCAACTTGTAGCTGGTGAATCCAAAACAATGGTCTTCAAGTCCCTAAATGAGATGGCTCCAGAATACCCTGACCTCTTCACCCGAAATTTGCAATGATCATCTCATAGCCTTCGTAATACGGGAACGGACTTAACGTTACCAATGAAAAGGTCGACAAATGGCCAGAGATTTTTTTCCTATAGAGGTGCAAATTTCTGGAATAGCCTCTCAGCCGAGTCTAAGCAGGCATCCTCCCTGTATAGTTTTATAAAAATTATTTTGAGTTGAGGATTTCTTTTCTTTTGACTGTAAATTTTGAAAATTATTGTATATAGGTTTCAAATATTGTAAATAGGGTTTTATAGTTCGATTTAATTGCCAGTTTTATACCTTTTCTTTCTTAGATTGTAATTTAATGTTTTTATCGGTTTGAAAACCAGCTTCTGCTGAAGGGCAACCCTCCTTAAAATAATTATATATGAAATAAATAATAAAATATGAGACCAGTCATTATCACTACCGCTTCTCTTGGATCTTTTCAGGTGGTAATCCCTTGTCTTTATCAGATCCATTATTTCTTTTGTCCACCAAGGGCAATGCAATCCATGTTTTAGGACCTTATAAGAGTCGTTATCTCGAGTCTCATATAAATGATTTATATCCTCAGAATTAGTTGAGGATTTTAACCCAGTCCCCGCCCAGTCAGTCTTCAAGAAATTACCCTTCAGTTCGAGAAGCTAAACACGAAACAGGTGTCACCGGCAGGTAGCATACCCACAAAATTAAATTAAAACAAATCGGGCTTTGTCGCCACTATTCTTCTCTTGTTCTACATACATCTGATGCGACAGAATTTTCGAGACCAGCTGAAAGCTGGAGATATCTCATCTCTTTTCAAGAGAGATGACTCTTTCTTAAAGCAATTTATAGGCCAATAATACTATTGCCTCCTGTATCTAAATATATGAGAAGATCATTGAGTCGTAGATTAAGTACCACATATTGCAATAACTTTGTTTCCAAATGCTGACATAGAAGAATATGTATTAGCTAAAAAGTTGCACACGAAGATAGTTTTTGAAGGTGTTAACTGGAAGCTAGAGATGTCTTTAGAGCTGGTTTTGAAGCTATGTTTTCAAGATGATGTCTTGGTTATAGAATTATACTTTCAAAACGGTGCCATGGTTATGTGTCATCAATCAATAGAGGAAGAAGTTACAATCTACAAGAAATGTGGAATGTTGTGGCTAGCAGATGTCTGTCACTTTTCTGGTTAAGATTTATAAATTTGATGACGCTAAAGCCTCAACTGTAATAAATGCCGCCATTTTAAAAATAATCAAGACATCAAAAATTTGCCAAGGTAGAATTATAGCAATGTACCTGAGTTCTTTTCAAGCAATTCGATTCAGAGAAAGAGGTATAATAGAAGTTTACGCCACCTGCTCTAAAGAGTTCAACTCTATGTTATTTGGACGACCAAAATTTGATCTAAAATAACTCTACTCGCGAAAGACACACAACCTTCCATTCACTAAGGAACTCGCTAACAAACTTGCTCATTATGAAGCAGATCTTGTTAAAAAAATGCTTTAACTGTTCCCTCAACAAAAAGTAAAAATTTCTTTAACATGGAGTCAATTTAGACAATTGATCATTTTGGCACGCTAGTTATTTAGAGATTTCCTCTTTTCGAACATTTAAGATCATTTCCTTACAATGTTCAAATATGCTGCTTTCCTTCAATAACAACATTTCTTGATTTTTAGCAATATTTGGATGCAAAAATCCACTTGATTGAATTATTTCTACTGGCTGAGACACACTTTGAAGTTATTTAAATTGCAGCTTATTTTCTAGTAATAATCGTGCACAACAATAATATTTCGTGAATCATTTATGCTGAACTGGGACACATTTTTGATGTTATCCAAACATCTTTTGTATTTTATGAATAAGTTTAGCAAGGCTAATTATTCCTTCCACGTTTCTTTATACGAAAATAAAATTAGAAGCAATGCTATATATAAGAAATAAAACAATGCTATATTTAAGAAATAAAAAATTCGTAACATACCGGTATATAACTGTAAACTTGATGGCAACAAAGAGATTTGAACAACAAAGAAATGCTAGGATCCGGGTGAGTCAGAAAAAAACGTCGGGTGTTTAACAAGCCATATTTTTGATGAAAAACAAGCCAAATCGGGGGTTTTAAAGGTTTTTTTTTAGAAGAAAGATTGAATTAGTTATAGAAATTTTATTTGCTTTAAATAGGCCATTTCTTTCTGTATCTATTTGCAATTTTTTGATATAGCTATTTTGGTGAAAAGTATCGCTAGCATAAGAACTTTCTACTTCCTAAAAATGACAATTAGTTGTAGAGCTACGAAACAAATAACAATAGTTTTCCTTTTGTATTCTAACACAATGCATGCTTTGTTTAATTTTGTTGGTAGAGAAACAGTAACTTTGTCATGGTTTAGCTGTTCACACGTGCATGAATTCAGTGGCGGTGCCACGGGGGTGACTGGGGGGACTCGTCCCCCCCCCACTTTTGTCCAAAGTCGGTTTTTCAATTTGCCCAAATCCGTAGAGAAATTGTGGAAGGAGGGGTTAGGTAGTCAGATCCTGAATTTTGAGGACAAATAAGGGCGTTTCTTAGCACTAAAAAGGGCGTTTCCCAAGGATAAAAAGGGCATTGTCCTGAACATTTTCCCAGTGGCTTAGCCCCCGGACTCAAATTTCAGTTTGTCCCCCGTAGTCGTTGGCGGCTGGCGCCGCCACTGCATGAATTTGAATCTAATTTGAGGCCTATTTTTGGAAACTTGCGAAACACTATTTTATTGAAATCGCTCGTAATTATGGAACAGAAAGACCGATTTCGAGCAAACAAATTTTGATATGTAAGTAAGCCTTTCTTCTATGCAATAAACTATTAAAACACGAATTTACAAAGTAAACTCTATCAAGAGAAATTGGGAAACACCCCATGTTTTTTCTGACTCACCCGGTATCTAAACTCACTGTGGCTTTTCAGATTTGTGTCTTCTTCAGAGCGTGATTTCGATCAAATAGCAAATCCAAATAAAATGAAATAAGCATGATTGAAGGAAATGAGGCATCGAAGAGGCCTAAGAGGTGAGGCGAAAGCTACGGCAACGAATACAAAGAAATGCTACAGCATTGCAGTCAGTGGCGTGGCCACGGGGAGGGATGGGGGGCATTTGCCCCAAAAACTTCTGTGAAAAGATTGTCCTCGAGATTCTTTCAAAAACGAGGAGAAAGTACCTGGGTATAGTTAGAGTGTGTACGAATTTTTCCAAGAAATAAAGGAAGGTGACCAGAAGAGTCATTCTAAGCCAAGGTAAAGGTTGGCATTTCTANCCTTTCTTCTATGCAATGAACTATTAAAACACGAATTTACAAAGTAAACTCCATCAAGAGAAATTGGGAAACACCCCATGTTTTTCTGACTCACCCGGTATCTAAACTCACTGTGGCTTTTCAGATTTGTGTCTTCTTCAGAGCGTGATTTCGATCAAATAGCAAATCCAAATAAAATGAAATAAGCATGATTGAAGGAAATGAGGCATCGAAGAGGCCTAAGAGGTGAGGCGAAAGGTACGGCAACGAATACAATACATTGCAGTCAGTGGCGTGGCCATGGGGAGGGATGGGGGGCATTTGCCCCAAAAACTTCTGTGAAAGATTGTCCTCGAGATTCTTTCAAAAACGAGGAGAAAGTACCTGGGTATAGTTAGAGTGTGTACGAATTTTTCCAAGAAATAAAGGAAGGTGACCAGAAGAGTCATTCTAAGCCAAGGTAAAGGTTGGCATTTCTAAAAATTTTCCCAGACACTATCACAGAATTTTCAAGGCCTCCATTTCGGGGTCAAGCAAACTTCTAGGAGAAAGTATAAGGTATTTTTGCCAAAAAATTTCTCAATGATGGTAATGCTTAGAAAACTGTTATAAAATTGTCAAAGTTTCCAATGGCATTGGTAAGATTAGATGGAGAAAGGGATTCTAAGCCAAAGAAAATGATGTTTACTCAAAAATTTTCCTGGGGATGCTAACTTTTAAAACATCTTTCACAAAATGGTCAAAATTTCTATGTTGATACCGGCAAACTTGGGATTGAGATAAGCGTTCTAAGCCAATGTTAAGGGCGTGTCCTCGCTTAAATGTGGTACTTGTGGAGTAAAAGTGTTTATAAATTTAAATAAGCATTTTTCTGTTGCTTTGAGAGAATTTGGGACAAAGCATCTTCGTAAAATATCTCGTACCCTCGTAACAATCCGTCTGATATTGGCCAACTAATTTTTCTATCCAACTTGACATGTTAGCTGGATTATTTTGATCATTGTTTTGATCATTGTTTTGGTCAAGTAAGTTGACGGCTAGTCAGAAAACTAGAAGCTCAAAACATCTAACCTTTTTCACGATATATTTATATTTCTTACAGCTCATTTGTGACGATATGGATAGCACTTACAGACGTTCACATACTCAGACTTCCATGCAAAACGCTTGCAAATTTCAGCGTAATAAGACATGGTCAGGTCCTTCATACAGGCTCAGTTCTGGTGACGTTACAAAATACTTTTGTAAATAAATGTAGGTTCGAGTGCATGAGAGATGTTCGTTGCAGATCAATCAATGTGGTTCATAGTGAGGATATATGCCAGTTGTGTAATAAGTCAGCTGATGATTACAGAGACAACGTAACTACGAGTAAAATGAATGGATGGACATATATGTCTACATCATACAGCAGCAAATTGGTGAGTATGAGCCTGGAGCAATCATATCCCTAGGATTTTCACCCCCCCCCCTCACACAAGGAGATTAGCATACCGAGCCCACGGGTTGTGGTTCTTTCCCATGGCCTATCGCATAGAAGACGATGTCATTTACTATTAAGCTACTATATACTATTATCAGGGACCGCTCAGCCATTGGGCTAGGGGGGCTATTCCCCCCTATTTTTTTCAAAGATAGGTTACCATTTTTGTACAAATATGAAATTTCTAATTCTTCTCATTAAATAAGGCTGTTTGCTGCGTCCCTATGATTATGGCAATTCTCCCAAATCAAATATCCTTACAAATCGCTCGACATACATTGACAGACATTTGGATATTAAACGGATTGATGGATATTTTCAAAAGGGAAGTGGAAGCACGTGACCTGAACGCACATGTCTCAGTATCTGAAAAGGAAAAAACCGAAAGCATTGTATGAAAACACAAAGAGAGTTGTTGGTACATCGTTGACACTACAAGGGAAGGATGAAAGACCTTCTCGACTGCCTGTTTGTGCATTTTTTGAAAAACGTCACTACTCGGCTGAATTTAGAAATGTTCGATAAAGGGTAGTTTTCTTTTTTAACTTGTAATTCGTAGCTTGGTTCTCACTAATATCTTTATATCACGTTTCTAATTGAATTTACTGCATAGTTACCTTACATACAGGCTATCAAGACTTTTTTTGAGTGGCAGAAAATTGCCATTTTGACTATCTATAATAAATTTGATATTTGAAATGATATATCCGTTTTAAGTGTCAGTAGTGTACTGTTCAAATGAGAAAAAGTAGAATATTTATGTAACTTTTGCTCCATAATTCTACGGTATGACGTTTTTTCTAGAGTTATAAACGGTGAAAGTTAGGAGTAGTTAGTGAGCAATTTAATCCTTGGAAGGAATAAACTAAAAAGTCTTTAAGCAATAAATTAATCTTAACTTGGTTTTTTGTCTGCGAGGCATTGCAGGTCAACTGAACACTGTATTGTTGGTGATATTATTTGTGAGATGTTAAAAAAGGAGCACTAAATGAGTGTAATAATCCTTAACAGGCAAATTATTAGAACCTCTTACCGGCTCGATTTTAACCTACTCACTAACATTACCAACAGTAAATTAGTGCTAGGAATATCTTCTAACTTCAGAGAATCTCAGCAGCTCATTTAATTAACCGCAATTTGACGGGGGGGATGTTTTCCACCCCCCTGTCGGTTTTTGCAGAGCATTTATTAACGGCATGAGCTATGGCGCTGTAACTTCTGACAGCTACTAATTATCTATCAGCTCATTTTGACAATAAAATTTTTTAACAATGGGAGTAACGTGACAGATGAAAATACCATATTTGGAAGATGGTATTGACAAAATCAATGTTTTTGATATTTCTACAACCAGAATTATCTTCAAACGTTGATTATTATACCTTAAAAGAATCAGCAAACAAAGAGCTTTCATTTGTTATCAAGAACAATGGAATTTGCTGACATCAGTATTTTTAAATGATGACGTCACATGTGCCGCAATTTTGGGTCAATTTTGCAAAATTTGTAGCTTTTTCCAGCTAAATAGTCCAGGAAATAAGTGAAAAAATCATGCACTTTTGGATACCAGCATGAAACTTGGCACACTTATATAATTTGGTCAACCGATCAATTTTTTATATAGAAGCAACATCAAAAATGGCCAGTTGTCATGGTAACCAGTTGACAAAATTTTCCTTGAAAGGCTCTTGGTTACATCGCTTTTAAAGTTGTGTTTTTGAATGTTAGATGGTGTCGGGAATATTTTATGCCTGAAATTGATTAAGCGATGAGATATATTTTTTTCAACCGTTTTAGAAGGCATGGTTGCCATGGAAACCATAATTTGTGTGACGAAATGGGCGTTTTTACTTTGATTTTCATACATTCGATAACCTTATTCCGGAAGAAAGTCAAGATAATACAGCCTTGATGCATCTTCAACATTTCAAGATATTTTCTAAGATGGTAGGGTCACCATGGCAACAAATATATTCTTCACACTACCTATAATGGATACTAAGAACAACTGAAAGGAAGACACTCTGTTCTAGGGTCCATCTTTTATCTCCGACTTTGATAGCTATAGATGAAATTTTATCCAAATGTTCTTGAAATAAATAATTCCTCTGTTCTGCACATATTTTAAACGTCATTTAATTGAAAACATTGGTCATTTCATTGAGAAGAACAAGAGGCATTGGATGGAAGTGGATGAACAGATGCGCTCACAATTGCAGATATATTTTCTTCGGGAAAGACGGCTTCTTGCTTGCAAGCTTCTCTTGTAAAGCGGACAAAGCATGCGCATCAGGTAACCTTAGCAAAGCTGCGAGAAGAAGAATTCATGAAATACTTAGAGGAACGCAGGCCAGAGAGTGGTGTGTCCTTTGCTGCATGGTGTGATCTTCGTAAAACACAAAGTGCAATGTTTCTCTTTTGGAGTATTGTGATGGAATTGGAAGAAACAATCATGCTGCTTGTACGATCATTCCCGGAATGCAACTTTTCCTTGTACTTAGCAGTCATGAATGAACTTGGGCCATGGTGTTTCTCGCTGGAT
>REGM01000016.1:2041438-2054498 GCA_004194415.1 Aurelia aurita | reverse complement strand
CTTTAAAATTGGTGTAGAGCAATACAGAATTTTGGGCAATACAATCGCTTTGTAGATCGATTCAGCTGCGTGACTCGTTAGTGATTGTCTCATTCTTTTCAAAAGCTTAATTCGTGCTGCAGCACTTTTTAAAGTCTTATGCAAATGCTCTTTCATATTCAGGCTAGGGTCCAAAAGCACTCCAAGATACTTGTAGCCACTCACAAAGTGTATCAAATGCTCATTCATCCAGATTTTCAAATCACTTTTAGAGTGTAGTCTTTTGGCAGTACCAAAAAGCATGGTTTCTGTTTTGCCTCTCTTCAAATTTATGATCAGCCTGTTGTTCTCTAACCATTTCGCAATGTTTGCCATATCAGTTGTCAGAGCTTCTTCCACCACACTTATGTTTTTGTGAGACACGTAAATGACAGTGTCATCAGCATACATTTGGATGTTACATTCTTTTACTACTTTCGTCAGATCATTAATTTGTATAAGGAACAATAGAGGCCCCAGAATTGAACCCTGGGGTACTCCATATTTGACCAGTTGGCATGAAGATCTCGAATTGCCACATTGAACAAACTGGTATCGATCCTTCAAATAGCTTTTTACCCAGATAAGTTCTGCACTACTGATACCATAATAGGGAAGTTTTTTCAATATTATCGAATGTTCAACAGTGTCGAAAGCTTTTTGCAAATCGATAAACACAGCACCTGTTAATTTTCCATGATCCATTTCGCGACGAATGTTAAGTTCTGTATTATACCTCTTCCTGAAGCCAAACTGACATGATGTTAACATACTATGCTTTTCTAAATGGTCAGCTATTTGTTCGCAGGCGACTCTTTCTAATATTTTGGATAAAGCAGGAAGTACAGATATTGGACGATAATTGCCAGGCAATGCTTTATTTCCCGACTTATAGAGTGGAATAATTCTTGCGATCTTCAATTTATTTGGAACTAAAGAAGTTCTAAATGACAAATTTATGATGTGTGTCAAAGGCTTTGCAATAGCATTGGCACCGTCTTTTAACAGTCTTGGTGGTAGATTGTCATGACCGGGAGATTTTGTCGATTTTAGCTGAGCAAGGTGCTTTCGAACTCTCTTTCTTTGAAACTGATTGAAACTTAAAAGTTGGCGTCTCCTGGCTTAACCCGACGTCATTTCGCCACGTAAAATTTGATGGCAAACTACTGCACAGCTTTTCAGCGCAAGTTGTAAAATAGTCGCAAAATAAGGACGCTATGCCTTGTTTGGTAGTTTCCAGTTTCCCATTTACTTCGAGTGCAGATACACCGCCAGAAGCGGTGTCCTTTAGACGGGTATAGTTTTTTAACCAGGTTCCAAAACTGTTTAGGATTCTTTGTGTTTTCCTCAATCAGATTTTTGTTATAAGCAGCCTTACTCTTGTTGATACATAAGTTTACTTTGTTTCGATATTCCCTGTACAATTTCCAGTCATTGTTATTTCCACTTTTCTTAGCTTTTGTTAGATGGTAATCTCTTGACTTTAATCAGTTGATAAATAAGTCACTAAGTTAACCAAAATAACAGTGTTGCATTTCCATTTCTTAAAGTTAAAGTGAAACTCGATACTGTTATAAGCTGTTGCAAGCTAATTATTAAACTTATAACAACTGTTTCTGAGGGCAATACCAGAACATATTAACCAGAAACCGTCAGTACAAAACCGACCTTGCGAGTAAAAATAAGGAAAGATAATTCTGAATGATAACATTATCGAAGGTCTTGCATGAAACCATTGCAGACGAAGCCACTTGATGCTGTTTGAATCTGAATTTTTGCTTCCATAGCGATCCAGTGGTCTGTACTGAGACATAATGCCCCACTTTGACGTCGGTTTCGAACGCTCTCGACCAATCAGATTTATTACTTGGTGCAAGAAAGTTCAGGAGGCAGAAACTGTCCAAAACCAATAGAGTTGGGATGTTTGTAAAGTTTGAATCTACCATGGCTGCTAAGCTCTAGTTTAAAGAAAACAGATACTTTTTGCTAGAAACCGGATACTTCATATCATCGGACAGTGTTTGAAAATTGTCCTGCAAATCAAAATAGGTTATAGCTCTAGTCTAAACATGATTTGTGTCCTCCAAATGACAGTTGTAATTAAATGAGTCGATTTTAGCAGGGAATGTCTACCATTTTGGCCAAATTTTTGGTTCTTCAGAATTTTATGAATCTCCATACCAAAATGTACCTTGAGTGCAAAAATGGTACTTTTGTCCAGTCCGTTCCCCTCCAACAAGCCCATTGGCGTTAATTTACCTCACTACCCAGCTGAATCCAACAATAACCAAGCTGAACCCATCTGCGAAATATTTCAATTGCTAAATAATCCCTTAATAGATGTCATTGTTTTCAAAATAAGTCAACAGATCACTACTTCACACGCTTCACACTTCAAGGAAACACGCTTCACACTTTATTACAATTGGGCACAGATAAAGACTCCAGACTGGGGATAACATAAGTTTCAAAGTGATTCAGGGGGAAGATTATTTAGGATTATTAAGATTATTTACAGAGTATATTTTCTTCAGAGGTCTCTATCACACTGTATCTTACAGAAATTGCAGCGAGATAAAAAGTGATCACTCCTATAACTGTACCCTAACAGGGGTAAGAAAACTTAGGCCCAAAATTTTGGCCAAGTGGAGAGTCTGTCCGTTCCTTAAAGATCCAGAGCCATAGACCATTACTCTTGTTAAGGTTGATCTTAGCACCAGATGCCCGTTCAAAAAGTTGGATATGGTTTCCACATTGCGTAATTGACTTGTTGCCAGATAGTATCAGTGTGGTATCGCCAGAGTATTGTAATAAATAAAAACAAATATGCTAAGTATTTTCTCAAAAAAATTAAATAGTTGCAGGTCACTCAAAAATATTTTGACATTGTACAATGTTATCTGTTAATGCTCCTTTTGAGGTCTTAATAGGTGCAGTACTTTGGAAACCCATTTAACAAAAAATAATTTGTTGAAGAAACAATAAGAAAGGTTAAATAAGAAATATGAGAGGTATTACCAACCGGCTGCTCCTCCGTGTTGTTCTTACTGCTCTCGAGGACTGGGGCAGAGTTGGTTGTTATGTAGGATCTTCTTGTGAAGGGAGCCCTCTATTTTCGTTGTGTTATATATAAGAATGTGTATATTTGCATGTTGTTGTGGTTGGGGGGTAAGTACACCAAGACATGGTGGAAAAGAACCGAGGACTGGGGGCTGTTAGTTTTCGTGCAGGATCTCTTTGCCAAGAGGCGGTTCTTTTCCACCATGTCTTGGTGTACTTATCCCCCCCCCCCCCCCAACCACAACAACATGCAAATATACAAATCCTTATATATAACACAACGAAAATAGAGGGCTCCCTTCACAANTTGGTGTATTTCCCCCCCCCCCCCCCAACCACAACAACATGCAAATATACAAATCCTTATATATAACACAACGAAAATAGAGGGCTCCCTTCACAAGAAGATCCTACATAACAACCAACTCTGCCCCAGTCCTCGAGATCAGTAAGAACAACACGGAGGAGCAGCCGGTTGGTAATACCTCTCATATTTCTTATTTAACCTTTCTTATTGTTTCTTCAACAAATGATTTTGACATTTTTTGCACATTTTGTGATGAAAAATTAAATAAAGTAAAATGGAAAGCCTTTCCTTAGTTTAAAAATGATGCAAGTTGAAAGGTTTCCCATTTCTTCCTCCTTTAAGCCTTCTAAAGCGGCAAGTGAAACATTTTTAAGGCACAAATAATATTTTGTCGTCATTTGCCCTTTAAAGAATTCGTTATTTGTAAATTGTACTATTTTTTTTAGAAATAATGCTTTGAAAAAGGCCTCAAAGCTTCATTATCATGTCGGTTTGTCATTTAAGTGAGGTCCAGTCACATTCAGGCTTTTTATTGAATGTTTGTTAAAGTTTAGTAGTGAAAACCTCCAAAAATGTAGAAATTCAAAACTAGTGAAATTAAAATAGTCACGGAAATTGTTTGGGTATGAATTGGCATGATCCCTTTGGTAGAAACTTACTATACAAAGGTGTTTCTAATTTTTGAATTTTTTTGATGAGCATTGCGAAACATTCATTTTTTGTATTTAGGTTTTAATTTTACAATTGATTTTTGGAGACAGAAATTTGTCAGAAAAGTACCATCATGTAACTGTCTAAAAACGGTCACAAAAAGGAAACATATTTGAACATGATTAACATTGCCTTGAAGCACACATTTAGAGGATCGAAATAAGACTAAATGGAAAAGATATGTCAAGACTGAGCCTAGAAAAATGAAGTTGTAAAGTGCGATCAAAATAGTGCCATCCCTCTACAGGTTATGTAAACAAAGGACTAATTTAGGCCCACCATTTAAAAATCAATATCTCTGCTTTCTGTTGACCAATTTTGAAAATGTTTGCAGCACATGAACCCCAAGGTTATGCTGCATGTCGCAAGCTCAAACTCAATTAGGAATCTAAAGCTTCAAATTTCGGTATTTATTCGATGCCCTGGATCACAGTAGTGGGATGAGCTGACATGAACACGACTTGGCCTGGAAAGTTTCGAACAGACAATGAATATGATTACAGTGACTATATGATAATCAATTTTAAAGACAACTATTTCATTGTATTTCATCCTATATCTAGGGAATAAAAAATTTAATGTTGCAAAGCAAAAGGCTTATGGCCGAATGTTTCATAATGTACTTTAACTTCTTACAAGTTTTTCCTGAAACAGTATTAGACCTAATTTTCACTACACGAGTCCAATGAAGGATTTTTTGCTGCTTCCGTAAATGTGTGACTGTTACATATAGCCAAATATTTCCTAAATATTTCTTCTATTTAATATTTTACTTAAAATATAGCATCGAAAAAGCAGACATGTGTAGATCTTACCTCGATGTCAAAGCCCTTATTGTGGCTGTCCCAGAATGAAGTACTAGAAGGCAATTTGTAATTTCGTCATAAAAAGGCGAAGTTGTTGTGGCTGTCAACCAACAAATTTGTGTCTTGCGGTGTTCCAAGTTTACCTTTACAGTGGAGTTATATGAAACGTACCATTAAGGGCAAATTTGTTATTTACAATCCAGTGACAACGTTTTCTATCATGGGAAGTTGAAATTTACAAAATTTCGAATTGAGGCAAAAATAATTTCGTCTCATTTTCCCTTCCCATTTCTAATATAATTTGAACGCGTTTTTACTCTAATGTGGACCAACCTTTAGTATTCAGCCTGGTCGTTTTCATATTTCTTCTGTGGTTTTTTTGTTAGTTCAGAGTTTATGTTAGCCTACGAGTAGTAGCCTACAAGTTTATGCATGAAGGTATAAAATCATTTTCTGTTCTTAATATCAATATCGCGTTTTGTTTTTAGTANAACAGTGTTGATGGTGGCTCGTGTCAGCAGCATCTAGGATTTAGGAAAGGCATGGCAATTGCCTCTCTTAATGTAAATGGTCTCCGTAGCCACCTTGACGAGGTTAAACTGCTGGTAAGGAACCTGGGTATCCATATTCTTGCTTTAAATGAAACAAAGCTCGACGATTCAGTTCCAAAAGAACTGACAGATATCCGGGGTTACCAGCAGTTTCGCCTCGACAGAACTTGCAACGGAGGAGGAATTTCGGTGTATGTCCGGGATTCAGCCAAGGCCAATAATAGGAACGATGTGCCCTCTGATGGTCTTGAGCTTCTCTGTATTGAGATTGAGCCCCCAAAAAGCAAGCCATTTCTTGTTATTGCATGGTACCGACCACCCAGTGACCCTGTTGGTTCCTTTGATAAGCTGGAAAAAGCCCTTGCCTACTTGGATAGGGAAGGCAAGGAAATGATCCTCCTTGGTGACACGAACTGTGATTTCACCAGGAGGCCAGGCAATCAGCTCATAGATAACAATGCTAAACACATGGCAAGTATCTATGAGCTGTTCAGTTTTAGGCAGCTTGTTGAGGAACCAACAAGAGTCACCCTTGAAACTGCAACAATCATTGACCACATTGCCACAACATGTGCTAGAAACATTATCAAGGCTGGGGTTCATGAGGTTTCTCTCAGTGATCATTTTATGGTCTACTGTATTCGAAAATTCAATGGAGCAGTTGAAAAAGACCATAAAATGATAAAAACTCGGAGTATGAAAAACTTTAAAGAGGATGAATTTCTATCTGATGTTTCTGGCATTTGTTGGGAGCGAGTGTTCCAACAGACTGATGATATAAACACACTTGTCAATGATTGGTCCAATTTGTTTTCTTTAATCATAGAAAAACATGCTCCTTTAAGGGCAATGCGCGTATCTGAAAAATATTGCCCCTGGATTGATAAAGACCTCAAGGGTCTGATGATGACTAGGGATAGACTGAAAAAAGCTGCTCTTAAAAGTAAATCATCTATTCTGATGGATTCATATAGACAGGCACGAAACAGGGTCAATTCTCTTAATGTCCAGCTCAAGAAGCAATATTTTTCTACAAAAATTTCTGAATGTAAAGGGAACATGAAAGAATCTTGGAAAACAATCAACGAACTTTTGAATAAAAGATCAAAATCCAGTAACATTGATTGTCTTAAGGATTCTGGCAATGCAATTGTTAACAAAAAGGACATCTCAAACACAATGAATAATTTCTTTTGTACAATTGGCGAGAAATTAGCTAGCAAAATTGATGCTGCCCCTAACCCTCTTCTATCTGGCGACTATGCTGGTAGTGATAGCAGTGTTAGGTTTCAGTTTAGGACTATTGAAGTGCAGGAAGTCAGAGATGCAATTGCCAAGACTAAAACTTCAAAGAGCTTTGGGAAGGACAATATCTCCTGCTATTTCTTAAAACTAGCCCTGCCATTAATTGAGAACTCTTTGGCATGTTTGTTTAATACATCAGTTGAAACTAGCCAATTTCCAGACTCGTGGAAATTAGCCAGAGTTACACCAATTTTTAAGGAGGGGGACAAGGCTGAAAAGTCGAACTATCGCCCAATTTCAGTCTTACCTGTCATCTCAAGGCTCTTTGAAAAACTTGTCGCCAACCAAGTATACCAACACATGAATGATAATGGTTACTTTTCTCCTGACCAGTCGGGGTTTTTGCGCCTTCATTCTACTGTGACATGCTTGCTTAAAAACACTGATGACTGGTACAATGGGTTGGATCTCGGAAAGCTAGTGGGACTGGTGTTTATCGACCTGAAAAAGGCATTTGACACAGTTGACCATGACATTCTTTGCAAAAAGTTAGAGTACTATGGTATTCAGCAACGGGAATTAGCATGGTTCAAATCCTACCTTTCTAACCGGAAGCAATTTTCTAGGGTTAATGGTGTTGACTCATCAATTGAGGACATAAATGTTGGTGTACCGCAAGGCTCATGCCTTGGACCTCTTTTATTCCTCATTTACATCAATGACCTCCCACGAGCTGTCCGAAATTCGAATGTGTCCATGTATGCTGATGACACGAGCCTTTGCCATCAATCCAGCGATATCGCTCAGCTGAATGAGGCCATCAACAATGATCTTACACAGGTTGAAAAATGGCTTAAAGGCAACAAGCTTTCTCTTAATGTAATGAAAACTCATTCCATGCTTATTTCCACAAAGCCAAAGCATAAAGCTCTAAAAGATAAAAGTGAATCTTTGAAGCTGAAAATTCGGGATATTGAGCTTGAAGTTGTACAAAAAACCAAATATCTTGGTGTCCATATAGACAACTCTTTGGATTGGAAGGAACACATTAAGACAGTTTCTTCCAAGGTCTCAAGAGCAATTGGCTTTTTGAAGCATTCAAAATCCTTTCTGCCAGAAGAAACTCTTAGGACCATGTACACAGGTATTGTGGAGCCACACTTCCGCTACTGTTGTTCAGTCTGGGGTTGCTGTGGTGTCACTGAGATCAACCAGCTGCAAAAATTGCAAAACCGAGCTGCCCGTATTGTAACTGGCAGCAGCTTTGATACCCCGGGCCAGCCACTTATCAAAAAGCTTGGTTGGAAGACCATTGATGAACTAATTGCTAGTGAGTCTAATATTATGGTCTTCAAATCTCTGCATGAGCTGGCTCCACAATACATGTGTAATCTTTTCACAAAAACATCCCAGCTGACCTCTAGAAATCTTAGGAATACAGCAACTGACCTAAGGTTACCAAAGAAAAACTCCAAAAATGGACAGAAATCTTTTTCGTTTAGAGGTGCCAAGTCTTGGAATGGCCTCTCAGCTGAGTGTAAGCTGGCATCCTCCTTAAACGAATTTAAACAACGTATATAGGGGTAGCTTGCTGTAAATAATGTGTTTGCCATATGGATTTTCTTTTATTGTAATTATTTATTTTAGATTATAGGGTTTTTATTAATATATTAGAAATTGAATTGTATTAGGTTATTTTAGGTCATAATAGTATGTTAATTTTTGTAAATTTTGTAATGGAGGGCCCCTTGAAAATCAGTATTGCTGAAGGGCTACCCTCCTTAAATATTTGAAATCAAATCAAATCAATCAAACCAAAATGTACCTTGAGTGCAAAAATGGTACTTTTGTCCAGTCGGTTCCCCTCCACCAAGCCCATTGGCGTTAATTTACCTCACTATTGGGCTGGAAGACCATTGAGGAACTCATTGGCAATGAGTCTAAAACGATGGTCTTCAAGTCGCTCAATGATCTGGCTCCACAATACTTGTGTAACCTTTTCACCAAAAACTCGGAATGCTCCTCTCGTAGCCTCCGTAATACCGTGACTGATTTAAGGTTGCCAAAGAAAAAATCAGCAAATGGGCAAAAATGCTTTTCTTTCCGGGGGGCAAAACTATGGAATAGCCTTCCCGCTGAGTCCAAGACGGCATCTTCCCTAAATAGTTTAAAAAAATCTATCTAGGGTTGAACTTTTTCTTTTCATTATAAATAATATATAGTTGTAAATATGTTTTTAACATTATGGTTTTCATAGTCTAATGTATCATTATTTTAATTGTATATTGTAATTAAGTTTTTATTGGAGGGCCCCTTGAAAAACAACTGCTGAAGGGCAACCCTCCTTAAAAGATTGAAATATAAGATTGAAATATATACTAGAAAATTCACCTCGAACAACTGATTTTGTATCAAGAGGTTAGAAATCGGCTATGTCATTGGCTGATTTAGATATTGATAAAATGAGAAAAAATGAGAAAATTAGCGTGAAATTGTCAAATTTTTGCTTGCTTTGGCAACTAGTAAGGATATGGGCCTTATCTTGCCGTAGATCAAAACTTACGGCACTCCATTTCACCAATGACCTCAATAAAACTATCCAAGTGGTCAAAGCAACAAACCGTATTATGCAAAACTCCCTGCTAGATCTCCCCGTAGATGCTCCCTCTGCCGGTATTCTGATAGAAATTAATGAAATGAAACTTCTTCTTTTTTATCGCAGCAGGGCAGGGGATGCCCACCGAGGTTAGATCCAGTCACAATCATTTGCCCCTTGAGGGAAGAGTAATTTGTAGGCAGTGGATGAAAAGTTATTACAAAAATAGTACTGGAACAAAGATAGTACTGGAACCTTTTTGGAACCTTCTTCGAATTTTAAGAATATACGATAAAGACACTCTCTCTACTGCAAAATTTGGACCCAGAGACAGCTGCTGATCATCTTACGAAGGAATAAAAGATAAAACAATGAAAATAAGATTTGTATAATCGTTGATAACGGAAGATATAATGATAGGTATATAGGAATTCACATCACTATAGATCATTTAAAAAACATCTTTTTCAGCAATGCTCTGCTGTTATTCAAATGAGAATTTTCTTTTCAGCCAATCACAGAGCATCTTATGTGAGCCTCAGCGAGACTGTTTTTGTTGTGTGCGAAACAAGGTTTGGGTTTAATAACGCAAGCTCACTTTTGCTTTTGCTTTTTCTTTTGTTCGAAATGGTCAAGTTGATTTGCATATTATGTCATTGAATGTAATATTATGTCATGCGCTCGCAAGCCCTTTTGGGGGATTCATTCAGGCTAACAACCTTTTTGTTATGCAAAAATTGTTCAGGTCTGTAAGCGATTTAATTAAAGGTAATGTGTCCATATATAAGGCCAGCGTATACCCAACCTGTCAACATCCATCAAATTATCGGCTAATGATTGGTTGATAATCAAACTGATCACATGAATAAAGAAAATTGCTGTAATGCATGATTGAAAAGAAATTTTAGTTGATCATATGCCTTGCTCTGGGAGGCCTACTTGTATGGACACATTACCNCTCTCTCTACTGCAAAATTTGGACCCAGAGACAGCTGCTGATCATCTTACGAAGGAATAAAAGATAAAACAATGAAAATAAGATTTGTATAATCGTTGATAACGGAAGATATAATGATAGGTATATAGGAATTCACATCACTATAGATCATTTAAAAAACATCTTTTTCAGCAATGCTCTGCTGTTATTCAAATGAGAATTTTCTTTTCAGCCAATCACAGAGCATCTTATGTGAGCCTCAGCGAGACTGTTTTTGTTGTGTGCGAAACAAGGTTTGGGTTTAATAACGCAAGCTCACTTTTGCTTTTGCTTTTTCTTTTGTTCGAAATGGTCAAGTTGATTTGCATATTATGTCATTGAATGTAATATTATGTCATGCGCTCGCAAGCCCTTTTGGGGGATTCATTCAGGCTAACAACCTTTTTGTTATGCAAAAATTGTTCAGGTCTGTAAGCGATTTAATTAACTATCGCGGATGCTTTCCAGGATTAACGACTGTCTATGTGACTTGACGAATCGATGAGGTTAAAGGTTAACTTTAAACTCCCTCCCAATAGGTACAACAACTAAATGACAGAAAGTGATTGATTGCTTTCGTTTGCATCTGCAATGCCTTTTTCAATCAAGTTGGTCTTAATTCCAGTAAAAACGCAGTTGTTTTCGTAACTGTAATAATATCATCTATAAATATTTTCTAAACGAGTCAAATAAGCTACTACGTTTTATCAGCAAAAAAGATATTGTAAGTCACCAAAAGAGGGTCCCTTTGATTTCATCAAAAGTTAGCTGAATGGAAGTCGATTGGGATATGAATTCTCTTTAATGCCCATTTAATGCATAAAAACGCAGCATCTGTAGCGCGATTGCAGCCCTGATATTTTAGCTCGGTGGAAATGGCGTATAGGCTGAATTCATACGAAACCCCTCCATTTGTCTACTTTCCTTTGTTTTGCTCTCAAGGGCTATCACTAGATGACGAATCTGAGGATGATGACATAAACTCAACATCATCAGTATTTGTAGGTCTTTGTCCTCCATTAAATATATTTTGTGGTTGTACTGCATTAGCTGAAACCATTGCGTACGTTTGCTCCTACGGAAAGAGAGAAGAAATATGAAGTGAAATGTACTCAGGAAATTGTTCAAATTCCTTAGCAACTTATTTAAGGGCTAGAGTACCTGCTCAAAAAGGTCTCTATGGTGGGCATCTTTCTCTGTAGTGGGCATCTTTTATAGAAAGATGTAGATTGTACCGAGTGAGTCAATAAAAACAATCCCCGTTTGTAAGGCCACTGCACCCTGGATATCAAGGTAATAATATTGGCAAATATATTATTTAATGGTGGACATGTTCAGATCGATATTAAAATTACCTGACAGAAGTCGGCCACTCCGTTGTGAAATTATGAGAGATTTTCTAGAGAAAGCCCTTAAAAGATACCTTCAAAACAGACCTAAAATCACGACCAAATTTTCCTGATATTTCTGCCTTACAGCTATGACTTCAAATCTCCCAGAATAATGCTGTTATGCTCCCAGGATGATACTTTTCATCCTCTCACAGGGATAACACATGCTAAAACATGTAAAAGCCATTGCTAGGTAAGGCAGAGATATCTGGAAATTTGGTCGTGATTGTAGGTCTGTTTTGAAGGTTTCTTAAAGGGCTTTCTCGAGAAAATCGCTGATAATTTCAGAACGGAGTAGTCGATTTCAGATAGGTAAATTTTAAAATCGATTTGTACATGTCCACCATTAAATAATATATTTGCCAGTATTATTGTCTTGATATCCAGGATCTGTAGCCTTTCAAACGGAGTTGTTGTTTTAGTCACCGGGTAGAAACTTAGTGCTTCTGACACTGCATAAAAGGCCATTATAAAATGTTGTGTTAAAACCGCTTCGAATGTTGAAGTTGCTGCTGCACAGTGATCCAGAGCATGGAATAAATTGCAAAAAATAAATTTTTGAAAATCCAAAAATGACCGGATGTTTTTCATAGAGGAAATCCTGAGGGTTAACATGAAACAAAAAGTTTTGAAATCGGGCAACTTAGTATGGAGAAATGTATTTTTAAAGTTGGCCTAAGTTACACTTGTTTGTTTACAGTGAGATTTCCGGTACAACTCTCAAAATAACATCAATTTCAAAATGCCAAAAGGTCATCTTGCCTTTGACTAAGTCTGTGAACTTCATTTATACTTTGAGAAAACCCTAAGGACATTATTTGCACTTTGCTCTTTGCTTTCGGCACATAGGAATTGATAAGATGCTTAACTAAAGTATTCGTCATAATCATCATGTCTGTTACCAAAGATTTTGGAAGAATTGTTGCCACTTTATTTGAACGAATCTAAACGAAAGATTTGAGGGAAACATTCAGAAGATGCTGGAGTTTAATGGAAAATTAATCGCTAAGGCAAACAATCGCTTGCATTTTTTGTTTTCAACTTGAAAGTTTAGATTTCCAATCATAACAAAGGACTCTTGCGAAAAATATAAAGCACATAACTTTGTATAAATCTTGAGTAATTATTTATTATATGAATCTAGCAACTAAAGTGCCTTAAAGAAGAGAGAATGACCTTTCATTTAAAAGAAAAAATTCTGAAATCGGGCAAAGGCAAGATGACCTTTTGACATTTTGAAATTGACGTTATTTTGAGAGTTGTACCGAAAATCTCACTGTAAACAAACAAGTGAAACTTAGGCCAACTTTAAAAATACATTTCTCCATACTAAGTTGCCCGATTTCAAAACTTTTTGTTTCATGTTAACCCTCAGGATTTCCTCTATAAAGAACATCAG
>REGM01000016.1:2021632-2038577 GCA_004194415.1 Aurelia aurita | reverse complement strand
TTGAACAATAGAACTCACAGGTCACGTGACATGCCTATATTTGGAAGCAGGTAACAGCAAAATTGTCGTTTTCGATGATTTCAATGTCAAAATTTGCTTAAATTATGAAGTATTATATATCAAACGAATCCGCAAACAAAGGGCTTTAATTTGATACCGGAATTTCTGGAATTTGATGACATCAGCATTTTTTTATTATGATGTCATTTTGGCCGCCATTTTGGGCTAATTAGCAATTTTTTAAAATATTTTCCGCCTTTTCCCATTAAAAACATTCCAATGATGCATTTGTAATGGATTATCACCATTTTGTCGATTCTTTTTGTCTATTTTTACATCGAACATAAATTACGTCATCAGAATTGAATAATTTCTACCAAAATATCATTCGAAAATCGCTATTTACAATAAAATAACATTTTTCAGCAAGTATTTTGACAAACTAGACTAAAAACCGCATACAGTTCATTCAAAATCTTCGTTCAACTCAAATTTAACTTGAGAACCTGATTTTGGCAAATTTTCAACTTTATTATGGAGACAGAGCCTTCTCAGTCTGTGCTCCCCAACTTTGGAACAAACTGCCAGACAGTATCAAAACTTCTCCTAGCTTAGATACTTTTAAGAAAAAGTTGAAAACGTATTTCTTTAATATCGCTTTTAACTGAACAAAACTTTGTAAGACGCATTTTTCACAAGTAGAGGACTTTTAATTAATCTTGATTTTAAACCAGGTACTTTTACTTTAGTCATTGTAAAGCGCCATAGATAGATAATTTTTTATTTGCATGCGCGCTATAAAAATGTAAATTTTATTATTATTATTATTATTATGACGTCACTATGACTTCATAGGGCGTGGCAACCACACCCAAATCGTGTTACATGTTGCAAATTACTTGCTCTATAACTGTGCCAAGTTATACTGAATTCTGGTGAGTCTAAGGCTATTAGGGTTAAAACAAATTTGGCTGAAACGCTCATCTTTTTACGTCATTCAAACATGATTAAAGCAATCAATCCATTTTAGCTCTCTGCATTCAAAGACTGATTTGCAGCTAATGAAATCATCAAGGATCATTGGGGTTATGCAGGCATCGACATTCAAGTCTCGTTCTTTCTATTGTTGATCTGATTCTTTAATTAGTTACGTTTTTGTGAAAACGCGCAGAAAGCGCGAATTATAACAAACCATGCTTCTCTATTTGATATCAAAGCCTATGACAGACTTTGTAATCATCCAAAAGGATCTTATGTTTAGTTTTGGGATTTGCAGATCTTTGCAGTTTCTTGTTGCATATGTCGAGTCTTGTATGGGTGGTTGAGTGCGAACATCTTTGATCAAAGTTATCCCAAAGGCTTTCCGTGCTTATTTTTATAGGATTTTGTATGTCATCACTGACCGATCAAATCGAAATAGATTCTCAACACTCTTCAAATACAGTTAATAACTTCACGAAGCGCGTGGAACTAGTAACCAAGCCCCTCCCTGCATAGGTTAAAAAAAAGTTGTATAGAAGCACTTTCGTTATGGGTAGTGAAATCTCAAAACCAAAATGTAAGAAAGACTTGGTCACATGTAACGTCTGGGCCAATCACGCTTAAAGAAATTATTCAATGACAGGTGACTAAAAGCATATCAAAAGTTGAACTTTATTCATTCCGCTGCTAACCAAGCAATACAGAGCACAAAGTCAATTCCCACCCTTTCCCACCCTTATAGGTCCATATACGGGCTAATGGGTACATAGATAGAAGTCTTAATAATTTTCATTTCAGCAGCGATTAGCGTATAGTAGATAAATTTTATCACGTTAAATCTCAGAATATTTTATGGAGGGTTAAGCCCAAAGCTTTTTAGAGTCGACTTTGCCTGTTTGTTTTTGGCGGTCACCGTTTTTCCTGCCGAGCTCCGCGATAGTTATAATTCATCGGTGTTGGTTTTAGGACAAGAAGTTCACGATGCAGAATATACAAAGAAATTTCTGTTTTGATGTATACTTGGAATTTATCCCGTCTCGTATATAGACCCTTCTGCGTCATTCTAGATACTGTGTTGTGTAACTTTTCGCTTCTTTTCTTATTTATGATAGCAAAAACAATGGTTCGACTAGCGGTTCTTGTAACGACATTCTGGAGAGCTCTCGTTACACGCAAAAAAATCTATAAACTAAGAGATGCGCGAGAAAAATGTCCCTTTGATCTCATTATTTATCCCGTCTCGTATATAGACCCTTCTGCGTCATTCTAGATACTGTGTTGTGTAACTTTTCGCTTCTTTTCTTATTTATGATAGCAAAAACAATGGTTCGACTAGCGGTTCTTGTAACGACATTCTGGAGAGCTCTCGTTACACGCAAAAAAATCTATAAACTAAGAGATGCGCGAGAAAAATGTCCCTTTGATCTCATTATTTATCCCGTCTCGTATATAGACCCTTCTGCGTCATTCTAGATACTGTGTTGTGTAACTTTTCGCTTCTTTTCTTATTTATGATAGCAAAAACAATGGTTCGACTAGCGGTTCTTGTAACGACATTCTGGAGAGCTCTCGTTACACGCAAAAAAATCTATAAACTAAGAGATGCGCGAGAAAAATGTCCCTTTGATCTCATTATTTATCCCGTCTCGTATATAGACCCTTCTGCGTCATTCTAGATACTGTGTTGTGTAACTTTTCGCTTCTTTTCTTATTTATGATAGCAAAAACAATGGTTCGACTAGCGGTTCTTGTAACGACATTCTGGAGAGCTCTCGTTACACGCAAAAAAATCTATAAACTAAGAGATGCGCGAGAAAAATGTCCCTTTGATCTCATTATTTATCCCGTCTCGTATATAGACCCTTCTGCGTCATTCTAGATACTGTGTTGTGTAACTTTTCGCTTCTTTTCTTATTTATGATAGCAAAAACAATGGTTCGACTAGCGGTTCTTGTAACGACATTCTGGAGAGCTCTCGTTACACGCAAAAAAATCTATAAACTAAGAGATGCGCGAGAAAAATGTCCCTTTGATCTCATTATTTATCCCGTCTCGTATATAGACCCTTCTGCGTCATTCTAGATACTGTGTTGTGTAACTTTTCTCTTCTTTTCTTATTTATGATAGCAAAAACAATGGTTCGACTAGCGGTTCTTGTAACGACATTCTGGAGAGCTCTCGTTACACCCAAACAAATCTATAAACTAAGAGATGCGCGAGAAAAATGTCCCTTTGATCTCATTACTACATACGATTCATCTAAGTATAGATATTTATGAAAGAAATATGAAAATCCAAATCGCATTTCAAATCTGAAATATATTCTTCCCCAAAATGATTTACTATATATATACTAAACAATATTTCTGCGAGCGTTCCGCAAGGTTCGATTTTCGGCCCCTTGTTTTTCTTAATATAAATAAACGATCTAACACAGAATTTGAAGTGCAGTGTAAACATTTTTGCTGATGACACATCACTCTTTACGATCGTACAATATCCTAACTTAGCTGCTAGCGACATGAACCATGACCTGGATCTTATTACATTATCGGCACATTAATCCGGACCCCCGACAGCAAGCTGTTGAATTATACCCCATTCACACTTCCAAGTTAAACCAGCTTAATCTAAACCAGGCTATCAAATCCCGCATTCCAATTGGTCAGTCCAAGAAATCAAATCCATTTGATTGGTTTAAATTTAACCTGGTTTAGATAAAGATGGTTTAACTGTGTCAGTGTGAATGGGGTATTAGTCTTTTCAGGAACAAATGTGAAAATTGATCATCCCGTGATTCTTTTTAACGATTCACCTATATCAACATAAACATTTAGGCATAATATTAGATTCTAAACTTTCGCTCTCAGCTCATATACAAGCGGCAATAACTAAGTCAAGGAAAGCTATCGGAATGGTGAATTTGATGTCCAAATATCTCTCTAGAAATACGTTGAACGAGTTATATAAACGATACGTAATACCCCGTCTAGATTAGCATAGGGCTTAAATCTTTAAAAAGGTGGGTGCAAAATTCTTTACAATTTCCTTTGAATTAAATGGATTGAAAGGAACTTAGGGTACTTTGATGTAAATCTGCCGTGGAAATTTTTTGATATCTTGATTAGTTTCAAAATGGCCGCAGTTATTATACCGGGTGTCCCAAAAAAAGTATGCAGATTTGGTCGACCCTCGCGATGAGAATTTAGCATGAATCAATCCGAAATCATTTTTAAAACGTACCTCGGTTGTCAACTTGAACCTAGATAACTTGTTTGTTGATATTGGTGCTTCGAGAGTTGAAATATTAATCTTCCAAGGACAAATTTGCCAGGCCTCCAAACCAGAGCTTTTGGCGTTATGGCCGAAGCAAATTCTCGAAGCACAGCGAATAAGTCAACAATAGACTTGGACAAATTTGAAAAAAGAGGAGAAAAATTAAAAACTGCACAACACATGCGTTTTGAAAAAAAAATTTACGTGACACTTATCAAGGGAGCTCCGAAGTAAACCTCATTTATTTTAATATCAACAATTTATTTCACGAAGTTTACTTTGGAGCTCCCTTGATGATAAAAATTTCACGTAAATGATGTTTTGTAAAACGTATCTGTTGTGCAGTTTTTAAGTTTTCTCGAAAAATTTCACGAAAAAGAAACTTTAAAAGAAATTTTAGAAAAGAAACTTTTTCTCGAAAAAGTTACCTACAAATTTCACGTAAATCATGTTTTGTAAAACGCATTTGTTGTGCAGTTTTTAAGTTTTCTCCTCTTGTTTCACACTTTCTCAAGTCTATTTTTGACTTATTCGCTGTGTTTCAAGAATTTGCTTAGGCAAAATAGCCACAGCTCTGGTTTGGAGGTCGAGGCAAATTTGACCTTTGAAGATTAATATGTCGACTCTCAAAGCACCAATATCGGCAAACAAGGTATCTATGCTCAAGTTGACTATCGAGGTATGTTGTAAAAAATGATTTCGAATTGATTCGCGCTAAATTATGATCGCTAGGGTTGACCAAATCTGTATACTTTTTTTGGGACACCCAGTATTTGAGGCTCCAACTACAGACCAATATCGGTTCTCCCTTTTTTGTCTAGAGTATTCGAAAAGCTGGTTTATAACCAGGTTTACGAATACTTGGACAAAAACAAGCTTCTTTTCTCACACCAGTCTGGCTTCAGGTCTTTACACTCTGTGGTTACTTGCTTGTTAAATAGTACTGACGATTGGTATGCAAATATGGATAGCGGAAAATACACTGCCATGGTATTTATCGACCTAAAAAAAGCATTTGATACCGTTGACCATCAAATTTTACTTGCAAAACTGAAGAAATATGGCATAGATGGTCATGAGCATACTTGGTTCTAGTCCTATCTACAAAACAGACGTCAATTTTGCAAGGTTAATGGCGTATCCTCAGACTTGCAGAGTGTTGACTGCGGTGTACCACATGGTTCAAGTCTTGGTCCACTCCTTTTTTCTAATTTATATTAACGATCTCCCAATGTCTCTCCGGAAATGCAATGTGACAATGTATGCTGATGATACTAGCATTTCACATTCTGCGAAAAATATCAGTGATCTGAATGATACACTTAACAGTGATCTGGATCGGTTAAAGGAATGGTTACAGGGAAACAAGCTATCATTAAATGTCATAAAGACACAGGCGATGGTTGTAGGTTCTCGACCAAACCTAAAACATAAGATCCTTTTGGATGATTACAAAGTCCGTCCTAAGCTATGATTGTGCTAGCGGGATTTTATACGTTCTCCGCCCATTTGCCTGCCAAGGTCCCTTACGAAACAAGCAAGCATATCAATCTCTGATCAAAGACATGAAATCTGTTTATCGAAGCCTGCATGCCACAAATGATCCTTGATGATGTCGTTTTGTTGATACTGTGCAAATCTGGCTACAATAATATTTTCCATTAGTCAATTAATCAGTGCCCAGATGAAAGAGATCAAAGAAACTGAAATGGATCATTTGTATTAATGACCAAAATGGAAAGTACATGCCAGGCAAATGCACAGATATATCGTGAGCATTTTCAAAGTGCCTTTGGCACGATTCACGAAAGTTGTTTTTCACGTCTGAATAACTCAAGAACTTTCGAGAACACTCAGTTTTAAAGATGAGGGAAAGGGTGTTGCATGCTCCTCAGTTATGAGTCGGCAAAACATACGGGTCGATTGAAGAGTTTCTGCTGCCTCAATGCGGGTCGACTTCTAACTTAGAGCCTGTTGTGTGAAATGAAACAAACTTTTAACTAAAATTTGCCTAAATCCCGGTGTAAATTTCATTGCATATTAGCTTTTCTTTAACCCTATTTGACCTGGGTGTTTTGAAACACTCAATGCCTGGGGGGGGGGCGGATTCCGCCCCCATCTTTATTTCAGTTGTTATATCAGATATGACCACCTAACTTGGCACAAATGTTATTCATCATATAAACAATGATTATTTAAAATCGCAATTCAATTAGCGCTGTTGTTGTTGTTGCTAGAGCATAATAATCATTATGATGTTGAATGACGTCATAAAAATGAAATGGAACATTTACGCATGCGTAAATGTGTTTTAACGCAAGGTGACGCACGAACACTTCCTATTAGTACACAGTCCTTCAGCAATGTTAAAGCATGCTCTGCGTGTGTTGAATTGCAGGAAGTCAACTTATCATAACCTTCCAAATGAAGGTTGTACTTTGTTAAATTTATCAAACCAGTGTTGATTGTGGCCATTGCGTCTTACTGCTATCGTGTTGAATCATCAGCAACATTTGTTCGATGGTTTTGGTTATGGCTAGAGCATCCATTATTGCGTGTGATCATGTGCAAGAAGGAGGGCCTAAATTAGGACGACACAAAGATCGTGATGCGAAGAAGGTTGGTCGTTCAATAAGGAAACAAATGCCCAGTGTTGTATTACCAATGAACAGTAAACAGGAAGCCGAGGCGAACTTCGAAGAAAGAAGTATCTGGATGTGTTATCGTTTGTCTCAAGGAAATGAAAGCTAAGCAGCAAAGTTGTCAATAATCGGGGTTGCGTGATCTGCCCTACAGTTGAGTTAGGTCATGTTGTTACAAAGCAAACCAGACTCGTCAAGTGCTGCACAATCTTGAGTTTTCGAGAAGCTGTCAAAGCTCACAGTCAATGGCATAATCCTAATCAGTCATGAAACATGCTAAAAAGAAAGCTCCTAATGTGAAAGAGCACACTCTGCACCTACCCTAGGTTTGTATTAACCACCAGAGAAGCAAATCAAAAGTTGATCAGGCACCTGATTAATCTGAGGTATTAGGGTTTACATAGTAGAAAATTTGCAACCGAAAATAGTTATAAATTATCTTGTAGTTATCACGATGCTAAAACAACAAATGCGCAAATGTCTTAAGACCCAAAAGTGAACCAACCCTCTGGTCATAAACAGCCTTGAATTTAACCGGTGTCAGAAAATCCCAGTGCTTTTATACCACACATAGTATGTCGCACACCCTATTCCTAGGTAAAAGTCTGTGCGCCTGCAAAAGCATTCTTAGGGTTATGTACATCGTCCTGTTCTAAATACACGCAAGCGCAAGTCAGCCATAAGGGAAATTCCATCAGTGAAATATTGTGGCATTTATCCCCCAAATTTGGTTCTTTGAACATTACGTCCACACCATACAAACCAAAACACAGGATACCAAGAAAATGTTGAAATAACCAAATTACAGTTACAAAATCAAAAACACGCATTCAAATCAAGCCCACAAAACAATCAGAAGATATATTATATATATATATATGTATAGTAAGAATAATAATGATAATTATATTTAGAGTATAAAGGAAGGAAGGTTTAAAACTTCCTTATTAGGTTCACTTTATATCAACTAGCTCGGAGTTCTCCCTCCACTACCTCTCAATCCCTTTCACTCACAAGGTACTCAACTTCCTTTTCAGGCCTAACCACTTCTATTTCAGGGTTAATCATTTATTGCAGGCCTTACCAAGGTCTCGGTTCTATCAAAGTCTTGTTTTCAACTGGTTAATTTAAACCTTATGTCAACACCATACAAACCAAAACACAGAATACCAAGAAATTGTTGTAATTACCAAATTACAGAATACAAAATCAAAAACACGCATTGAAATCAAGCACACAAAACTAAAAACCAAAAACAAAAAAGATATATTATATATGTATAGTAATAATAATAATGATAATGATGTTCACAGTATAAAGGAAGGAAGGTTTAAAACTTCCAAATTAGGTCCACCTTATATCAACTAGTTCTGAGTCCACCCTCCACTACCTCTCAAACCCTTTCACTAACAAGGTACTCAACTTCCTTTTCAGGCCTAACCACTTCTATTTCAGGGTTAATCATGTTATTGCAGACTTTACCAAGGTCTCTGTTCTATCAAAATCTTGTTTTCAACTGGTTCATTTAAACCTTATGTTCACACCATACAAACCAAGACACAGAATACCAAGGAATTGTTGAAATTACGAAATTACAGTTACAAAATCAAAAACACGCATTGAAATCAAGCACACAAAACAAAAAAGAAAAGAAGAAGATGTATTATATATGTATAGTAATAATAATAATGATGTCTTATAAATGAAGGAAGGTTTAGAACTTCCAAATTAGGTTCACCTTATATCAACTAGTTCTGTGTCCACTATCCACTAACTCTCAAATCCTTTCACTCACAGGGTACTAAACTCCCTTTTCAGCCCTAACCACTTCTATTTCAGGGTTAATCATGTTATTGCAGACTTTACCAAGGTCTCGCTTCTATCACAATCTTGTTTTTGAACCTCACATACTGAACCCATAAAATCTCTGTATCCATTTAATTGCCATGTCAGGAACTTTCATAACTGATCTCTAGCAAAACAAACAAACCAGCCTCTAGGTCAATCCAAATAAAGTATTACAGTATGATTTCAAGCAAATAAAACCATACGAAAAACAAAACAAAAACAATGATAATAATAAGAATCACAGTTTCATAGCAAATAGTAAATAGTGGCAATGAATTAATGCAAAGGGGTCCTGAGGTCGGAGATCTTGGGACAGCCTAGCACTTGTTAAAGTCCCAAAGAGGATGGGTGGTGGTAGTTTTGGGCGTATCTTGGCGGTAAGGCCACCATACAATTCTGGTGGCAGATTAGTAGTAACAATTCAACCTGTGAAAGCAACAAAAGTCCCATCTAATCAACCATTTCACCTTTAAGTCCAGAGTCCAAACTGTTGATTACCAAACATGACTCTGCAAATACCATTCAGTCAAAGTCAAGCATTCTTCAGAACAATGACTTAATGACTTAATTTGTAGCATCCAAATTTAATCAAAGGAATTGTAATTCCTTCATTGCTTGTAATGAAATATAATTAGCCGATACGACCCAATCACTGCCACCCAATGCCTTGTTATTCACATCTCCTCTGTTCTAGTTATCAGATACCATATCGCAGGAGCCGCGGGCGTTAAGCATGTTAAAAGTTCATCAAACTTAAATTTTCTTACAGAAATGAAAAATATAGATCAAAATACATGTAAATCAAAGATTTGAGCATAATTGGACCAATTAAAAAAGAATAAGAGGGATATAAAGTTAATTTTCACAGAATGCCGGATGACAACTTGGTAACCATGGAGACAGTGCTAAATATAGAATGTCAAAATTGTTACAATTTCATTGCTCTATGATATAAAGTTAAACTTACTAAATCTCAGGGGCCTTCTGCCTATATCGAAAATAGCAGAAACAAAAATATACTAGGGGGGGGGGGCGGAATCCACCCCCCAGGTCAGATAGGGTTAAGGTACTGTGTTTCAGCCCCGCCCCGCCCATTTCATCGGACACCGATATGGACGCAGAGGATGAAACAATCAAAATGAAAAATTTCAGGCACAGATACAAATTGCTCAATATCTGCGGGACATTAATACAAATTTGGTCTGAATGACCATTAATGATCCTGTTTTTCGACCGCTCGCCATAAAGCATGAAAAAGGCCGATGTCAAGTTTTCCTTGGTTTTCTATGCGCAGGGGGGATAATCACTGGGTAATTGCGTGGCAAACGCACTTTTTCTTGTCTTTGTGCTAATTATCTGCGATAATATGCTGATCAATCACACTGATGAGCGTCACTGACTGACTGACTGACGGACGGACGGACGGACTGACTTCGAACTCGCTCCTTAGATTACAAAGTACTTTGTAATAAAAAAGATTGCTGACAATAAAGTAGAGACTCCATCATTTGCTATTAGTGGCGCTGAAATTGACATCGTTAAAAATGTAAAATATTTAGGAGTCCAACTTGATGATAATCTCGCTTGGGATCAGCAGACGAAATTATTATGTAGTAAAATATCTCGTGCTCTAGGATTTTTGAAATATGCTAACAAATTTGTACTTAAAGATACTTTAATCAAAATATATCATGGCATCGTAGAGCCACATTTCCGCTACTGCTGTTCTGTTTGGGGAGGCTGCGGTGAAACCAGATTGCAAACTTTACAAAAACTGCAAAACCGAGCTGCAAGAATTGTTACCAACAGCAGCTACGATGCATCCGCCACAAACTTGATCAAGAAACTAAATTGGCCCACAGTTCTTGATATTATAAAAAGCGAGACGGCCACTATTGCATACAAAGCATTATCAGGTCTTGCCCCCCGTTATCTTTCAAGCCTATTTAAGAAAAATTCTGCGCGTGATATAAATATAAATTTGCGCAATGCCACTGCCGATGTCCTTGTTCCAAGGATGAACACTTGCAGTGGACAGAAAGCTTTATCTTTTCGGGGCGCAAAGACTTGGAATAATTTGCCTTTGGATGTCAAACAAGCACCCTCCCTTGGCATTTTTAAAAGTAGGCTAAAGAGCAATTTGCCCTTCTCAGCCTAACTCTATTTATTTTTTTGATTTTTATATTGACTTTAAATTTGTTTACTTTATGTATGAAATAACATTGTAACTAGGTAGTTTAGGATTTTCTTTTGGTTTAGTTAACAGGGCAAGCTGTAAAGCAGTATTTTATATTGATGCTTTTACCCTGTATAAAGAATTTAAAATGAAACGAATGAATGAAATGAATGAAATGACTTTATCAAATTTCTAAATCCTAAACCAGAAGAGCGACAGATTTCTGCTTGCCACCATATTGTAAATCTTTATAAACTATGGTTTTCTTGAAGATTGTATCATTTTTCCTCTATTGATTTAGGATTTAAGATGATTTCGATTTTTTCAAGATTTTCCATGAATTCGTTAAAAAAAATATGCCGCCATTTAGAAAATAATCAAGATATCAAAAAATTTCTGCGACAGATTTACAGGAAATTGCCCTAAGTTCCTTTCAAGCCATTTTATTGAAAAGGAAAATTTAAAAGAATTTTACACCCACCTTTTTAACGATTTGAAAGATTTTGAGTCAATGCTGGTCCGTACCAAAGCAAAAAACAAAGTACTTGAGAGGTCGAACCAGAGCTTGCAATTAAAAATTTGTGAGAAGGAGTTTGAGGTTGTGCAAAAGCAAAATACCTTGGAGTTGAGATAGACAACAGCCTTGATTGGAAGGATCAAGTAACAGCTGTGTCTTCTAAAGTTTCCAGGGGAATTGGTTTCTTAAAACATGCTCAGAGTTTTTTTTTTACCTTTAACAACCTTGAGAAGCTTCTATACCAGCATTGTAGAGCCCATTTTGATACTGCTGCTCTGTGTGGGGCTCTGCCGGTGCAACTGAAATTAATCGTTTGCAAAAGCTACAAAACAGGGCTGCTAGGATTGTAACAAATGGCAGTTTCGATACTTCAAGCAAACCACTGATCGAAAAGCTTGGATGGAAGACTATAAATGAACTAATCGACATCGAATCCAAAACAATGGTCTTTAAGAGCTTAAACGAACTCGCTCCTCAGTTCCTGTGCAATATGTTTAAGAAAAATTTGCAATGCACCTCATATAGTCTGCGCAATACATCAACAGATCTTAGGTTGCCGAAGAAAAGCACCACAACTGACCAGAAATTTTTTTCGCTCAGAGGTGCGAACATTTGGGACAGGCGACCTCCCTGAGTACCTTTAAACAGCGTATTTAGGGAGTTTTACTTTTATTTCGCATTTAGATTTTGCTTTGTAAGACATTTCAACCTATATTTAATTCTTATTGTAATTAGGTTTTTATAGGATTAATTTATATTAGGTTTTAGATCTTATTTAAAAGTATTATTGTAATTTTAATGGAGGGCCCCTCAAAAACCAGCTTTTAAGCTGAAGGGCTACCCTCCCTAAAGAACTTGAAAATCAAAATCAAATAAAAAAAAAATGAGGCCTATGCTATCTAGATCATGGCGATGTGATTTATCATGTGCCTCAAAGAGAGATTGTTCTGGAAATTACTTGATGGAAAAACTCGAATCTGTACAATATTCTGCTGCCCTGGCAGTGAGAGAAACTTGGAGGGGAACATCTCGGGAGAGGCTGTACAATGAACTTGGATGGGAATCGTTAGGCTCGAGAAGATGGAGTAGACGTCTTATTCTGTTTTATAAATTCATCAATAACTTAACCCATGATTACACCAGGGACACTATTCCACCACTGCATGAAAGTAATTACTCTTTCGAAATCAGCCAGTAGTAGGGCAAATAAGGGCAAGAACAGATAAATTTAGATCTAGTTTTTACCCCGACTCTTTGTATGTATGGAACAAACTTGATCTCGAAATAAGAGAATCCACTTCTGTTAGCGTCCTTAAGAAGAAATTATTTTCGCAAATTAGGCCTCCTGCTAATTCCGTATATGGTATTCATAATCCAAAAGGGGTTGCGTATCTAACTCAATTAAGGGTGGGACTAAGCAAAGTCAATTTTCACAAATTCAAACATAACTTTAAAGATACAATCAACCCAATGTGTCCAATTAACGATGGCATAGAAGATACGGAACACTTCTTGCTGCTTTGCAATTCTTCAGAGAGCATACCGGGTGTCCCAAAAAAAAGTATAGAGATTTGGTCAACCCTAACGATCAGAATTTAGCATGAATCAATCAGAAATCACTTTTAAAACATTACTCGATAGTTAACTTGAACATAGATACCTTGTTTGTTGACATTGGTGCTTTGAGAGTAGAGATATTAATCTTCAAAGGACAAATTTGCCTCCACCTCCAAACCAGAGCTTTGGCGTTTTGGCCTAAGCAAATTCTTGAAGCACAGCGAATAAATCAACAATAGACTTGACAAATTTGAAACAGGAGGAGAAAAATTAAAAACTGCACAACAATTGCGTTTCACAAAATACAATTTACGTGACGCTTATCATCAAGGGAGCTCCGAAGTAAACTTCAATCATTTTAAGTGAAACAAATTGTGGATTTGTTTAGGCCAAAACGCCAAAGCTCTGGTTTGGAGGTGGGGACAAATTTGTCCTTTGAAGATTAATATCTCTACTCTCAAAGCACCAATGTCAACAAATAAGGTATCTATGTTCAAGTTAACTATCGAGTAATGTTTTAAAAATTATTTTGGATTGATTCATGCTAAATTCTCATCGTTAGGGTCGACCAAATCTGTATACTCTTTTTTGGGACAATCTTCTCGCTGATGCCAATGGTGTACTCGAAGCTTGCGGATATTCTGAGGCTCCACACAACAATATTTTTCAACTTCTTCTACTTATACCAAGTACTTGCTGTATACCTAAATACACCAAATTCAGGGAGGACGGCTGGATGCAATGCTTACGCTATACACAGCTAAATACCTAAGTTGTCCTAATAAATGGTGTATATTTCATATATGGAGCTGTTTGTGAATTATTTCGGGATATTTGGTTTGTACTTGCCAAATTTGCCCTTGAAAGCCAACAAATTAATCTTAAATTTAACAATTAAGTATAGTTTCGAAACAGAACGCTTTGATCGAAGATTACTCATATCCCTAAATAGAACACCCAAACCCCTTCTGTATGTGTTTGTTTTAGTAGTCCTTTTTGTTTGTAATTATGTGATTTCTTAAGGACGTTTGCAACCAAATAATCAACTTAAAATATACAACGTTTGTTTTAAACTTTGAACCTATTCTCGCAATTATTTGGTTGCAAGCTACCTTAACTTGTAGCTTCGTTTTCCGTTTGTATTTGAAAATTTCCTTTCTTTGTTGTTTGTCTTTATGTAATCTCCCTGTGGTATCGTCCCTGTAGTGTTGTATAGTTGTATAGTAATTAGAAAGTATAGTAGGTTGTAACATGCATTGTACATTTTAAGATGAATGAAAACAAAAATGAAAACAAAAATGATATACTTGGCATGGCGTCCGAAAACCGCCGCCATGAACTTTAAATTACGGTGGCCCACAGCGGCAATACAAACATTTTGAAAAGACTACAACATTTTGAAACCAATGCATGAATCTGTAACTTGATACTAAACCGCATCTTCAATACGGACGTAAATCGTTTTCCAACCATAAAAATTTGCCAAGCAACGAAATAAATTCCACTACAAAAATAAATTGCACTACACAAATAAATTCAGCCTCGTTTTGAGAACTTCAGGCATGGCTTGGAGTTGAAGGAGCGTCAGAATGTGGACAAGCGAGAGCGGAGAGAAAATCTCCTATGGAGAAATCTTTTGGGACGTATAATTTCATCAAATATCGTGATTTTTCATTATTAAACACTTTTTTGGGTTATTTCAGACCATTTAGCATAAGCTGGCGCTTTAATTTGGCCTACAATCGTTTTTACTCATTTCTATAGTAAGTTTCATTAGGTTTAGTTAGGGCTGGGCCCATTTTGTAGGCTAGCAGAGTCAATTGCCTTCTTTGGGTCGCTTTCTCTCGTTTGATAATTTTAGCGATAGTTGGCCACTTTAGGTTCTGTATCAGGGCATCAGCAGGTGCATTATAGCTGCTATTGGTCACAATTCTGGTACCACTGTAGCTTCTGTATTTGGAGTCGCCTATCGGTAATCATTTGAGAGACATTTACTTGTGTTATTTCTGATTTTTCTCAATATTATAATTAATGTAAATTTGTAAACAGGATGCATTTACCATAAGGAACGTAGGCCTGGCCCGTCAAACAATGCAACTTCAATGACATCAGCAGAAAGGAGGAACGCACGATGAGTGAGAGAGGCACAAACAGTACAAACACGCAGCGTACCAATAGAATTGAAATTGAATTGAATTACGAGTAAGAATTGAAATCGACATCGAGTAAAATTCGTGAATATAATGCAATTCCAAAAGCTTTTTAGCAAGAAACTAACGCTCAATCTTAATTATTACCATTTTTTTGCAAAGAGGTCAGAAAGGTATTGTGGAGACATCTCATTTAGGGACTCGAAGAGCATTGTTTTGGATTCACCAGCTACAAGGTGGTCAATGGTCTTCCATCCCAGCCCTTCAATAAGTGGTCTGCTTGGGGCATCGAAGCTGCTATTCGTTATTATCCTAGCAGCACGGTTTTGAAGTTTTTGCAACCGATTAATTTCAGTTGAACCGGCGCAGCCCCAAACAGAACAACAGTATCGAAAGTGGGGCTCAACAATACATGTGTAGACAGTTTGCAAAGTTTCTTTCGGTAGAAAAGATTTGGCATGTTTTAAAAACCAACTGCCCTGGAGACCTTGGTAGAAACTGCCTTTATTTGTTCTTTCTAATCCAAAGAGCAGTCTATTTGCAAAACCAAGGCATTTTGTCTTTTTGACTACTTCGAGCTCATTATCGCGTATTTTCAATTCCAAGTCTCCATTTTGACTTTTGAGAATGGATGACGACCCAAAATGGGGTAATACGCCAATATATCAAATCTTGAAGTCCCTAACCCTAACCCTGACTCTAAACCGAACGCTAACCCTAACCCTAAACCTGAACCTAACCCTAACCCTTCCCCTAACGCCAAAACTAACCCTAACCCTAATTTATTTCAATGTTAACCCTAATTCTAACCCTAATTTATTTCAAGGTTTTGATATATTGGCGTACTCCCCAAAATGATGGGCCTACTTCAAAAGTCATTTTCTCCAGATTTACGCGCTCTTTTAAAAAGATCTGCGAGGAAAATTTAAAGATATCAGTGCTGAGTTAAAAACTATGAATTTTTACTGAATTTACCATATAGTCGTTGGAAGATAGGCACTAAATCCTTACTGGCTAACGAAACAATAGTGCACGACAAAAGAAAGCACAGGGTTGCCAAATTTTCAGTCGCTTTTAGGCGATTTTACCTATTCGCATGAAAAGATAAATGTACGGATGGAAAATAAAGATATTGCAAAATTTCTTTCGCAGACTTGTTCCTAATACTTGGCTGCATACTTAATCAAAGGAGCTACGAAGTATCTCAAGATTTGGAGGAATGACAACGTTTTGAATTCACTCATAGTTTTCGTTTACTTAAGTGGATTTCTTAAACCTTTCTGGTATGCAGAAACCACCCACTTTGGCATTAAAAGATGCCAATTTTAGTGCATTATCTGAATTTTTTTTCAGTTTGAAGCTAACTTAAATACATCCGGAGATATCGAAGAATCAATGCCGAGGGGTTGGATACGCACACAGAAAAGTGCACTGAGCGGCCTAACAAGAACAAGATGCCGGCGTTATGCAAACAAGAGGTGAAATCAATAGGTACTTACCATCTCTATCTTACAAGAAGAGTAATACAAGGCGAAAACTTGCAGGACTACCGGGTGTCTCAGAAAAAAGGTAACAGATTTGATCAGGGGTAGCGATAAGAATTTAGCTTGAATCGATCGGAAATAATTTTTAAACTAATCCTCAATAGTTAACTTGAAGATAGTTACCTTGTTTGTTGATATTGGTGCTTTGGGAGTTGAAATATTAATCTTGAAACCTCAAATTTGCCTTCGCCTCCAAACCAGAGCTTTTGGGTTTTGGCCTAAACTGCAAACGCGCTGCTTAGGGGAATCTCCTT
>REGM01000016.1:1983859-2001431 GCA_004194415.1 Aurelia aurita | reverse complement strand
GTTTCAGCCCCGCCCCGCCCATTTCATCGGACACCGATATGGACGCAGAGGATCGAATCTGAAGTATCCTCCCTGTTTCATATAATTCCAGCATGAAACAATCAAAATAAAAAAATTTCTGGCACAGATACAAATTGCTCAATATCTGCGGGACAGTAATACAAATTTGGTCTGAATGACCATTAATGATCCTGTTTTTCGACCGCTCGCTATAAAGCATGAAGAAGGCCGATGTCAAGTTGTCCTTGGTTTTCTATGCGCAGGGGGGATAATCATTGGATAATTGCGTGCCAAACGCACTTTTTCTTGTCTTTGTGCTAATTATCTGCGATAACATGCTGATCAATCACACTAATGAGCGTTTCTGACGGACTGACATCGAACTCGCTCCTTAGATTACAAAGTACATTGTAATCAAAAACTGCGTTTGGCACGCAATTATCCCCCCTGCGCATAGAAAACCAAGGAAAACTTGACATCAGCCTTTTTCATGACTTATGGCGAGCGTTCGAAAAACAGGATCATTAATGATCATTTAGACCAAATTTATATTAATGCCCCGCAGATACTGAGCAATTTGTATTTGTGCCAGAAAATGGTTTATTTTGATTGTTTCCTGCTGGAATTATATGAAACAAGGGGGTGCTTCAGATTCGATCCTCTGCGTCCATATCAGTGTCCGTTGAAATGGGCGGGGCGGGGCTGAAACACAGTACTTTTAAAAAAAGCTTTTATGCCATGAATTTAGACCGGGATTTAGGCAAATTTTAGTTAACAGCTTGTTTCATTTCACACAACAGGCTCTAAGTTAGAAGTCTCCCCGCATTGAGGCAGCAGAAACTCTTCGATCGACCCGTATGTTTTGCCGACTCAGAACTGAGGAGCATGCAACACTCTTTCCCTTGTCTTAAAACTGAGTGTTCTCGAAAGTTCTTCAGTTATTCAGAAGTGAAAAACAACTTGCTTGAATCGTGCCAAAGGCACTTCGAGAATGCCCACGATATATCTGTGCATTTGGCTGGCATGTACTTTCCATTTTGGTAATTAATACAAATGATCCATTTCAGTCTCTTTAATCTCTTTCATCTAGGCACTGATTAATTGACTAATGTCAAATATTATTGTTGCCAGATTTGCACAGTGCATAGTCAATGCACAGTATCAACAAAACGACATAATCAAGGATCATTTGTGGCATGCACAGGCTGGAGGCTTCGATAAACAGATTTCGTGTCTTTGATCAGAGATTGATATGCTTGCTTGCTTGCTTGTTTCGTAAGGGACCTTGGCAGCCAAATGGGCAGAGAACGTAAAAATCCCGATAGTACAATCACAGCTTAGGACGGACTTTGTAATCATCCAAAAGGATCTTATGTTTAGGTCTTTGTCAGGTATGTAGATCAAATGAAGCAAATTGGACAAAGGGACTGCTTAAATGAAAGTCTCTGTCTGCTGATCTTGTAACATTTGAAGCTGACTCTCGTTATGAAATAGACGCTGTAAAATAGGGATGTGAAATATCACTTACCTTGGTCTCTAACATTTGTGGATACACGTCGCTACTTTGCGTTTGCATTGGCCACGCACTGGATTTGGCAGATTGCCCTGCAAGTAAAGAAAAGTTTGATACTTTGTTAGCAAAGAAAAAGAATGTTTAGGAAAATGGATAAAAATATATTATATATATATATATATATGGTCTGACAACAAACAAAAAAATACAATGCTGTCTCAACTGGCGGGTGAACAATACACACGTTTGCACTCTTTGTTTCGTGTAGCTCTGTTTTCATCCACTGCACAAATACATTTGTTTCTGTATTTTGTATAAATACCAAAGGCTATCCATAAAATTATTCCACATCTTCGTATTATGTACACAGCTTCAACTTCAACTTCAAAGTCTCGTTAAAGTTTCAAGTTCAAGTTTCAATTTTATTTGAACAAACAATTCTAAAGTCTACTGCATACATTTCTGCTTACTACGAATATCCTAAGTGGACTAGTCGTCCATGATATTTGGATACTCTAGGGAAGAACAGAAATTCTTTTCTAGAGAAACCCCAGAGGGCTGACGAGAAAAGTACTTCTTTTTCAAATGAATTTACATGTTTTAAAACTCGTTAATACATCATGACTTTCAAATGCAAATTTCAGATTCATATCCACTGTAAATTGGCCGTAAAGGTGGGAAATCGGTAAAGTTTTTGTGGATTTTAGGAAGGCCACAGAAACAAGGAGTTCTTGTACCCTCTCTTAATTTCGTTTCCTCTGTTTCATTTATGTATCCTTTTTTATCCATGTCGTCAATCATTATGTCTAAATCCTTGCGATATCCAGAATTTGGATCGCAATCGCGTTCTTCATGAGATTGATTATCCATTAGGGTCTCTAAACAAGCTTTTTCATAATCCATAGTATTCATTATTACAATGCCACTACCTTTATCCGCGGGTTTTATTACTATTTTTTCGTCCGAAGAAAGTGACTTGACGGCCTCTCGTTGATTCTTTGTTAAATGATTGAAATGCTTGCTTTTGTTCAGGGCAAGTGTTGGCGGAAATTATGTAAAGAATTGTCAATAAAGTTGAAAAGTCCAGCGGACCTGCCTTCCTTTACTGTATCTGGGTACCAATGTGGATTTTTGATAGACTATCCTAATGCCGATCGGTCTTCATTTTGTGTAGATGTTGTGTGAGATGAATTTGGGTGTCTTTATCAGAAAAGAATTCTCTTAATTTCAGCCTTCTAACAAATTGAAAAACATCATTCGCAAAAGTCTCCCTATTGAAATTTGTTTGACTGGGACAAAAAGATATTCCTAGTTCAAGAACCCTTTTTTCATCATTGGTAAGGGTGCGGCTTGAAAGATTGTAAATTGTTGATTTATTACTTCTTTTCTTGAAAGGATTTTTATCATCAATGTTTGTTTTTCGAGTATCTTGTTCCTTGTTAAAATCTTTAGTTTGTCCATGCTGATCTTCAGAAAGAACAGCAAATCGATTTTTAAGAGTTATTGATGTTTTGCCTGAGCCCAGTTTAACTTTTTTACTCAAGTTTCTTGGGATGGACCATTTATTTGTATCTTTCACTGATTTTGTAATGTCAGTTTCTTTGATTTGTTCTAAAATACGTCGGACTTTTGGAAATTGCAGCATTTCTTCATTTTCTAAGCAAGATAACAAATGATCTCTCATTTTGCTTTGGTCAAAAATCACGGTTGATGGGTCTATATTAGATGCTAATTCCATTGCAAATGCTAATGCAAAGATACCACAGCCGTAAGAACCTTGTTGTTCGGAAACAATAGTCACTTGCAAAATTGTTACATCCATATCAGTGGACAATAGTTAAAAGTTGACATTATGAAAGTTTTGTATAGTATGTTTGCTTTATGTTTGTGTAGATACCCAGAAATTCGAGATAAAGCCTTCACTTTTTGGTTCGCCTTTTTGCAAATAGCTTCAACGTGTTTTTGAAATTGTAGCTTTGAGTCAATCGTTATTCCGAGAAGTTTAACTTCCTCGGCAGTCTTTATGGATTGACCATTTATTTCGAGACACAGTTTGTGGCCCTTTTCAAGGCCCATAAAGATAACCTGAAACTTGTCTGGATTCGCTACCACTCTGTTGTCCTTAAACCAGTTTAAGGCATTATGTATATCTCCTTTGAGGGATCTCAACATTGTTTCTAAACTATCTTCACAAAAATAGATAGTGTTCTCATCGGCAAAGTTGCATACTTGTGAGTTCTCAATGGCATATATGAAATCGTTAATGACTAGATTGAACAGTAAAGGTCCAAGGACTGAACTCTGTGGAACACCGGACTTTACTAAGAAGTTGCGGCAGTTTTGATATTTTTCGTATTTTATATTTCAATTTTTAACTGGGGAGTAAATTGTCGAACCAGGCATTATTGTACCCCCATCAAACTGTTAATTGAGTCCTACCGGTTTCGTTGGCAGCGTTATGTCATTACTTCTTGCAGTGGCTGTTGCTAGAATACTGTTCTTCAGTGTTTTGATTTCTAAGCAGGAGTCTAGTGTTGGAAGTCAAAAGCAGGTAAACATCTGCAAATTCCAAGCATCATTTACGAGGCCAAGGCAATACGACTTAATGTTTCATACGATTATTACCGCATTTGGTTGTAATTCGCCCTTAGATGTTCGATCGGTCTATCTCGACATATCTAAAGCATTTGACAGGGTTTGGCATGAAGGGCTTATCTATAAACTTCGTCGTTGTGGTATTTCAGGAAACTTAATGTCACTCATCGAAAGCTTTCTTTGTAACAGAAAACAGCGTACAGTCTTGAATGGTAAAACATCAGAATGGGGTTCAGTTTCTGCTGGCGTTCCCCAGGGTTCTATCTTAGGTCCACTTTTCTTTCTCGTGTACATTAATGATTTGACGGAAAACGTTAAGTGTAATGCCAAACTCTTTGCAGACGATACATCACTTTTTACTGTAGTTCACGATCCTGAGGAAGCTGCTTCCGACATGAATCATGATCTTGATGTCATCAAAAGTTGGGCGCATCAATGGTGCATGCTATTTAATACCGATCCCACAAAAAAAGCTGTTGAGGTGACTTTTTCTAGGAAGAGAATCCCAGTGGATCATCCACCAATTATATTTAACGATGCTCCAGTTGTGAAAGTTAATGACCACAAACATCTTGGCATTATACTGGATTCTCAATTGTCATTTGCCAGTCACATTCAGTCAGTCATTCTTAAATGTAGGCGTGGAATAGGAATGATAAAATTCCTCTCAAAGTACTTGCCCCGCAACACTCTAATTCAACTGCATAGACTGTACGTGCGGCCACAATTACAATATGGTGATGTTATTTACCACATCCCGCCCAATAAATGCGATTCCAGGCAAAACACTTCGTTGAACATGGAAATGGAAACGTTGAACATGGAAAAACTGGAATCAGTTCAATATTCTGCTGCACGGGCAGTCACTGGTGCATGGCAAGGAACATCTCGTGAAAAGTTGTATGGAGAACTTGGTTGGGAATCCCTAAGTCAACGACGTTGGAGCAGACGCCTTATTCTTTTTTATAAGATTGTCAACAATATTACCCCAGATTACACAAGATACCCTATACCGCAACTACAACAAGTAAAATATTCTCTTCGTAGAACTAATGTAATTGGGCAAATAAAGGCAAGAACGACGAGATTTAAAGAACGCCGGTCAACCAGCATCCTTTGCGGTCGCGCTTTGCAGAGAATGTTGTCATATGAAAATGGCCGCCGCAGTCGAAAGGCAACAAGCGAAGCGCGCAAAGGATGCTGGTTGGTTGGCGTTCTTTAAGTCCAGTTTTTACCCCGACTGTCTCTCTGAATGGAACAAGCTTGACCCAGATATTAGACTATCACCCTCTGTGAACTTTTTCAAAACAAAATTGTCAAAACTTATCCGACCCGCTCCTGAACTAGTGTACCGTATTCATGATCCAAAAGGTCTAGCTATTCTTACTCAGTTACGAGTAGGACTCAGCAAGCTAAATTTTCATAAATTTAAACACAACTTTAGAGATACAGTCAACCCTTTGTGTCCTGCAAATGATGGTGTAGAGGACACGGAACATTACCTGCTGCTTTGCCATTCTTATATTCAACCTAGACCTGATCTTCTCAACAGTGTACACGCAATATTGCTACCTCGTGGTTTTTCCTCCCTCTCAAACGAAATTTTACTCAGATTTATTTTATATGGTGATGAAAAGTTCACACTTGATCTCAACAAGTGACTACTCGAGACAACGCTGCGTTTCATTCATGCTACAGAACGCGTTTAAATGAGCTATTGCTGAACTCTCCCATACATTAACATCCCATTAAATGCAATATTTGTTTTTGTAATTGTCTTCTTTCAGTTTAAATTTGTTGTTTATTGTAGTTCTATGTAAATGGCCGTGGGGTTGATATGTATTTCCATGCTCCCTGCGGTATCATATTTGTAATAATTGTCATTGTAGTTATTTTATGAGGATATAAAAAAAATACGACGTAATAGACCATTTGTGGTCGAACTGCACATAATGGTTTGTTTGCATGACGCAGTGCCAAAATAGACTTTCTAGGCGATCTATATAGAACTTCTGTGGTGGCGTAGTAGAGGCGCAGCAACAATTCAGCAGTTGGCAACTGATTGCATTTTAGTCATTCTTAGCTGGTTCACGGAATACGTTCTTGGTTCCTGACTGACTGACTAACTGACTGGGTTAGTTAGTTAGGGAGGGGACACAACTCCCAACTCCACTCCTATATGTACTCGTTTTACTTCGTAGATAAAAATGATGGTTCTTTTACAAACATGGCATAGGATAAGGTATGTCATAATTTTGTGATCTTTCATGTGGAAATAAAAGAGTTATCTGCTCTAAATTCAGTTTGTTCCTTAAGAGAATTTCACAGAAAAAAAATTTCAAGATGAAAAGTTTTCACACATTCATAATAATAATAATATAATAATAATGCAAAATTTCTATAGCGCCACAATATTAAATGATACTCGGTTGCGCTTTACAACTTAAGTCTTACAATTTGAATTAAAATTATGTATGAAAAAAGAAAAGATAAAAAGCATGTTACAATTTACAATTCAATTACGTATTGGAAAAAGATGTACATTAATTATAAGCTATTTCAAAATAGTGTGTTTTCAGGAGCCTCTTGAAGGTTTTTATGCAATTTGTGTTCTNAAGAGAATTTCACAGAAAAAAAATTTCAAGATGAAAAGTTTTCACACATTCATAATAATAATAATATAATAATAATGCAAAATTTCTATAGCGCCACAATATTAAATGATACTCGGTTGCGCTTTACAACTTAAGTCTTACAATTTGAATTAAAATTATGTATGAAAAAAGAAAAGATAAAAAGCATGTTACAATTTACAATTCAATTACGTATTGGAAAAAGATGTACATTAATTATAAGCTATTTCAAAATAGTGTGTTTTCAGGAGCCTCTTGAAGGTTTTTATGCAATTTGTGTTCTTTATGTTTTCCGGTAAAAAGTTCCATACTGCAGGAGCAGCATATACTTCATTTATACATTCATACTTCATTTCGGGCAACCTATAGTTTGCAGGTTGGAAAACCAGTAAATGTAAAAAAGCCTACCAGTGCGATTTCTATTCGTTTGGGTATCACTCATGTTGGTTTGAATTGGTTGTTCTTCTGTTACTGCTGAGCTCCTTCGCCTTACAAGCTCATCTCCGGATGAATAATCTCCTCCTGCTGACTGCGAAATTTTACCAAGCACACCTCTTCGCATCAGAAAATCTAAAGGGTATGGTCTTCTCGGGTCACCTTTAAAAAGCAGAAAAATATTGTCAATAATGAAACTGAGGGGCACAAAAACTTCCCCTATTTAATATCATATAAAACGGCATTTGTATGTAACGAATAAGGAATGGTATGTGAGATCTAGATTTATCGCCCTATTCAATGCGAAAAGTAAGATTTCAAGTGCTTACTCAATTTGAGTATATTTTCCAAATTCTAGGTCTTACGAGGACCCCAATTACAACAAATTCGACCCGGGGTGTAATGGGTAATACGAGACAAAATGGGTACTGAAAACACAAACAATCCTAGAGCATTTTTAACCAGAAACAGAATTTAATTATTTTAAATGTAGACTGATTTTGCACTCTCGTTTTAATCATGGTTTGAATTTTATACCGGGTGTCCCAAAAAAGTACTCCTGTTTGAAACATCATCAAAATTTGATTACATCGCCGATCTTCAAATTTATTTTTTCGGCAAGTAGATCAAAGACCAAATCATATTCCCCAGTATAGCTAATCTTGCAATTTGCTTTGAAATGAGCAATTTCAGCTCTTTTTAGGGCTGCCTGGTTTTGAAGCATACTGCAAAAAGCACTGATGACTACCAGATGAATTTCTTTTTGAATATTAAGCTTCTAAGTTGGTCTTAAATGAATGAAAGAAACGTACACTATTATTGGAGACTTGAAAGATCATGAAAAATTGCGAAATTTTGGCTCTTAGGCAAGATTTACTATGTTTCTTAAAAAGTATAGCTCAAAATATGGTTTTTCAACATGTAATTGTTTACCCTCTAAGATTTGAAAACAAAGATTGTCAGTGACAAAAGAGATAAAAAAGAATGTCATAGGAGTACATTTGCATGTTACCTACCTAAGGGCATCACTTTAAGTGCTTCTAGGCCTGAACTGTTTTCATCAAAACTGTTTTGTAACTTTTTAACGTAAAAAAGGTCTTGATTTGCTCTTACAGCATGCTGCATCAAAAATAGGCGAAACATGCTAAAATATCTATCAAATGACAAATAATTCCATTAATGTAAACAAACTGCATATCATTGGAAAGAAAATGGACCATGCATTCAGATGATATGCATCAAATCTATTTTAATCTTATCATTTTTTCGACAATTTTCAAGTATAGGTGGTTTGCGTTTTTTTTGGACACTCAGTATATAAGATAGAGTGCAAAATAAACTGAGCAGTTATCTATTGTTAGCAAATTGAATAGGAAATAAATAAATGATAAGGAGTTTGAATAAATACAATGAATAGTGCATTTTAATAAAATTATTGATTTTCACCAACATTGTATACCGAAGAAGTGGCCGAAAAAGATAGCGGTGCAGGAAAGTCCTTTCGCAATAAAATAACGACGAAGGTGCAGAAAGCTGTCCCTTGTCAAGAAAATGTTTGAATCAGTTCAGCTAGCCCATTGCATCAACAGATTAAACTTTTCCTCCTCGATGAGATCTTTGAGTCACTTCAGAATAACAAAAAGGCTCACATAGCTACAAAAAGGCGCCATTTGAAGATAACACGACAAACAATCGGGACGAAAAAAAGATACATTTCATACCATGTTGCCAATCTGGAGGTGCTTCTACTGCATTTGAACTGCTTATTCTAAATGCAAATTTAATCAGATTTTCAGATGATACGACCCCTGTAATAAAAAACAAATCACATTTTCAAAGAGCGTCAAAATATTTTGTTGGTTATCACCTTTTTCACGTCAGTGTTCTAAATTACTAGCCAGTGTCCCAAAAAGTGTCCTGATCTGAACTGTCATTGGAGAAAATGTGTGTGTAAGTTTATTAAAATCGAACAGCAGTGTATTGTACAAAGTGTAATTTAGATCTGCGTATCAAACAGTTCATCAATAAGATCTGTCATGATACAAGTTTTTCTGTGAATTTGACTGACTTTGGCTACAATTCTCAAGTAGGCACGAGCGGATAAATCACACAAACTTCGGTTATATGATTATATACAAAATCAACTATGTATAAAGGCTAACGTGCCTCCAGCGAGATCCGGAATTAAGGTGTAGATGGTCGCATACCGATAACTAACGATTAACTCAAAACTTACAGTATATACAAGAAACTACGCGGAAATACGAATTAAGAATAACCAATCCAATACAAGAATAACAGGAAAATGACTACCGTGAGAAAAGCATGGGTGGACGTAGTTAAAGTAATAAAACAAAACAACTAGTCATATACCAAAAGTATATATCGAAAAGGAACGAAAGCGAGGCTAAAGCGTAATTAATGCTGAAACTATGTGAAACGATACCTAGTCATAATCTGAAAGGAATGTAACTAAAACTTCAATGACTAAAATAAAGTTGAAGGAAAAACACAATGAATGAACTCATAAAAGTCATAAAAAGTGCGTATCGTCACATACCATTCCCCTATGTTGAAACGTCCCCTGTTTCAACTGAAACAATATCAAACTAAACAAAACAAGAACATCATATGGCCTAAAATGTCAAATTCAAAAATATTCATGGCTATTATTTCAATATAAATCAAAGCAGTACCTTATCTAAAACGTAACTATAAATGTGTCCTACAGGCTCTAATGTTCTGTTCCTAATTTCGTGTTCGTAAGTCCAATTCTTTCAAACGCCATCAACTAGCCAAGAACGCTGTAACGAATACCTTTTCCAGAAACAAACGAAGGTAACATCACACATCCGGATCAATTGCTCTAGTCTTTCCAATAGACCACGTGAAGTAATCCCAATACTTCGAAAACCAATGATGTATCCCTGTACGCACACTCAACTGGATACCAAGAGCATATTGACCATGAACAACGTCGTAGGAGTATATAGTTGCCATTTCAACAAAATGCGCAATGCTTCAATTCAGTGTTTCACAAAATGCATAATCTCTCCCCAATCTGCAAGTTACCAAAATATGGCATATACGATCGAGAGCTAGAGTGGTTTACTGACTATCTATTTAACCGCAAGGTGGTCGTGTAATTTGGACAGTAACAGTCAGAGAATTTTGGCCTTTCGTCAGGGGTTCCTCAAGGATCTATCCTTGGACCGCTGTTGTTTCTAATCATTTCTAACGATCTAACGGATGTAATAGAAAACTCCAAAGTAATAAAGTATGCAGACGATACAGTGTTGTATATCTCTGGAAAAACTGGTACCGATATCACTGAGAAACTCAACAGAGACCTCAATAGGCTGACTGAATGGTTCCATGAAAACGAACTTGTTATGAACCTTAGTAAAGGAAAAACCGAAGCTTTCCTGTTTGGAACCGCTCAGAAAGTTGCAAATGGATCATCAAATTTCAGAGTCAGCGTAAACGACAAGGAGACAACGAAAACCACGAGCTACAAGTACCTTGGAGTCCCTATTGACAGTACCCTGAACATGAACACATTTTTTGACAAGTGCTACAAAAAGGCGGCCTCTCGACTCAGTCTTCTTGCGAAACTACGAGGTGAACTGGACGTGAAAGCAGCGAAGGCTACATACCAAAGTATGATTTTACCAACGTTCACATACTGCGGCATCATCCTGCTCTGCACCACACGATCCCAATCAGACAAGCTGGATTCTTTTCACAATAGAGCCGAAGCCATTGTGAATAGAAACCCGGTCAACAAAATCACCCTGCAGTCAGTGACCAATGCCAACAAGAAACGAGCTTGTACTCTCGTCAGGCTATGTTTGGAAAATAAAGTCATCGATCCTTTCAGAAATTACTTCCAGCTGATTGAATAGTCAATACGGACAAGAAAAAGTTCAAAAATGGCACGTCTTCCAAAGATCAAAACCGAGTATGCGAGGAAAAGCTTTTACTTCACAGGTGCAAAGGAGTACAATATGCTGCCATTTGGAGCTCGTCAACTGCAAACATAACTTCAATATTGTTTTAAAGAAACATTTTTAGCTGAAATGCAATGATAGTTTTACGGTGAAAACTTCATAAGGATTTGTTTTTAATTGCTTTTGGCACTAATATTCTTTTACTTTTTGCTTTTTGCTGGACACGCATTGAAACAGCTTTTTGTAACTTGAAGTGTTTTATCCTGTTAAAATATTCGTAATTATTATTATTATTATTATTTATTATTATTATTATTATTAGTGTCGAGAGTCAAACATAAAACTGCTGAAGGATTGCTTAACCCTAATCCATACGGGCTTTTTCAAGCTACAATTTATGGGGGGGGGGGGTTCTTTCCACCTCCCCCCTCTGAAAATCCCCTTAGACTGACCAGAATTCATTATAACTTGGCACGGTTACAGAGCAAGTAATTTCTAACACGTAGGGCGATTTGTGTGTGGCTGCCATGCGTTATGACGTCACAGTGACGTCATCAAGCTAAACATTGGCGAAAATGCGGCTTCCAAGTTAAATTTGTTGTTAAAGAAGATTTTACATGAACTGTATGCGGTTTTTGGTCTAATTTGTCAACATTGTTGCTGAAAAAATATCATTTCAGTGTAAATAATGATTTTGGAATGATATTTTGGTAGAAATTAGCCAATTCATATGACGCCATTTGTGTTGTAAATTTGATCCATGTAAAAATAGACAAAAAGAAGCTGTAAAATGGTGATAATCCATTACAACTGCATTATTAGAGTGTTTTCATTCAAAACGTCATCTGCTGCTTGGCTGAAGAATTCCAGGAAAGCATTCCTAGCTGGACAGGCTTCAACACAATGTTTGAGTCTGAACGCATTCTAAGTATAACAAAGATTCGGTACTTGCCGTTCATTGAAAATTCAAAAAATTTGCTAATTAGCGAAAAATGGCGGCCAAAATGACGTCATAGCAAAAAATGCTGACGTCATTAAATTCAAAAGATTCCGGTATCAAATTAAAGCCAAATTAAAGACATCGAGCTCGCTCCTTAGATTACAAAGTACTTTGTAATAAAAAAGGTGACAAACAAACAAACAAAGCGCATTTAGTATAATACCCTTGAAAATCAGCAGACGTCAGCAGAAAGGACCACGAGCGCATGCTCTTGACCCAGACAGCTTAAATTAGTTATTGAATCAACAAAAATTCATGTAGTACGCATGTGTCCGTAACCTCTACATTAACATTTAATGGCATTCCATCTTTGGTTACAAAAATTCCTAAGTTTTCCAGGGGACTTTAAGGGGTACGAGAGCATGCTCTTGACCCAGACAGCTAAATTAGTTATTGAATCAACAAAAATTCATGTAGTACGCATGCGTCCGTAACCTCTACATTAACATTTAATGGCATTCCATCTTTGGTTACAAAAATTCCTAAGTTTTCCAGGGGACTTTAAGGGGGGAAACCGAGCCAAATAATTTTAATTTCCATACTGAATCTCACGAAGTTGGCCCCACATCGCATATTTTCTGGCAATCGTCGATTTTATCGGTCTAAAGCAAAGAAAATTGCTCCGAAATCGTTCAAAGTTTGAGCGCCATGGGGGTAATGCTGTTAGCTCAAACACCCCCCATAATGTTTTCATTCTTCAAACATAATTAAAGGCCCCCATTAGCCATGTTTGAAGAATGAGATCATGCTTGCAGCTTGCTTTATGCCGTTCTAAGACATTCATTCCATTGAGCTTACTTGGAAGTGGAACTTTTTGATTAATGAGGACTAGATTTCATGATAGTTATCAGAATTACTACAGTTCTAAAACAATAAATGTGGAGAAGATCGGCAACAGCAGATAATGCTGACATGAAATTATTTATTTTATTTAGACATCATCATTGCTACCTCAGAATCGCCAGATCGTCCATATTGGATGGAGATTTCAGTCAGTAAGGGAACTTTGCCAATATCAAAGAGATCATATTTTGAAAATTACTGTTAATGAGTTGCCAGATCCACTGACGACTTCATTAACAGCCAGAGTTTGTTAGGAGCACCAGGTAATTAACTTTGATGAAGAAATCTCATTTGGCAACTCAACCAAACTTAATAGATAACTCAAATTTCTCTCAGTTGTTTTGATTGTATACATTAACAATCCCTATAAATATCTCAAGTGCTTCGTTGATTGTATCGATTGTGTGCATAAATAATGCCTATTGTTACAACATTCCTGATTCCTATCTCGGTATATAGGTAGGTATATAGGTAGATATATGTATTCCTTCCGATTTGATCAGATCCCCTCCATAATGTTTTTATTCTTCAAACATATTTAAAGGCCCCCATTAGCCATGTTTGAAGAATGAGATCATGCGTGTAGCTTGCTTTAATTCGTTCTAAATTGATCATGGCAACTTTTCGTTTCGATTTAGATGTCGACCTGATCAGAGATGCTTGATAATGTTGACATGAAATTCATTATTTCGTCGAGTGTGTGTGTGTGTCTTTTATTTTAAATCGAAATTACTTTTAGCTACAAATGCAACTAGTCTAATTCGATTATTTACAGGAAAAAAATACGAATTAACGGAATGTTTATAGAACATTTTAAATTCATTATATAAAGAATTAATTACGAAGGCATACATTGCATCTGCAGGTGGCCCCATCCCAGCTCTTAATTAGTCTTTTAGGCAACAGTTGCCAACCTAGCAGTGGCACAGTTGATTCTTTGGAGCGTGCCTTGTTGTTTGTTGTTTTCCCCTCAGCAATCCTCCATATTTGAGATCGCAAAATCAGTAAGGGAAGTTTGCCAGGTCAAAGAGGTCAAATTTTGAAAATTGCTTGTTAATGAGTTGTAGCTCCATTGATGAATTCATTAACAGACAGAGTTTGTTAGGAGCATCTAGTAATTAGCCTCTAATGAGAAAATATCAATTGGCAACTCACCCAAATTTGATAAATACCTCAGATATCTCTGAATTGTTATGATTGTTAACATGAACAATGCCTTCAAGATACCTTGAATATCTTTAAATTGTTTTGATTGTGTGCATAAATAATGCCTATTGTTACAACATTCCTGATTCCTATGTAGGTAGGTAGGTTGGTAGGTGTATTCCTTCCGGTTGAGCAAAAGCCCCTCCATAATGTTTTCATTCTTCAAACATAATTAAAGGCCCCCATTAGCCATGTTTGAAGAATGTGATCATGCTCTTTGGTTGCGTTAAAAATAGTCAATTAGGCTAGGCTGAGTCGCAATTGCAACTTTTCCAATGAAGTTTTAATTTTTGATATGTATCTAAGATCGCAAAAGTACACCAAGCCTCAAGGCTTTGCAAACACAATGGGCTTCATTTTGGTAAACGCTTCTTTTTNAGAAAATCTGTTGTTGGTTACCCTGACAACGATCGTCGATATTAGAGATTTCGTGTCAGTAAGGGAAGTTTGCCAGGTCAAAGAGGTCAAATTTTGAAAATTGCTTGTTAATGAGTTGGCATCTCCATTGATGAATTCATTAACACACAGAGTTTGTTAGGAGCACCTAGCAATTAGCCTTTAATGAGAAAATATCAATTGGCAACTCACCCAAATTTGATAAATACCTCAGATATCTCTGAATTGTTATGATTGTATACATGAACAATGCCTTCAAGATACCTTGAATATCTTTAAATTGTTTTGATTGTGTGCATAAATAATGCCTGTTGTTACAACATTCCTGATTCCTATGTAGGTAGGTAGGTTGGTAGGTGTATTCCTTCCGGTTGAGCAAAAGCCCCTCCATAATGTTTTCATTCTTCAAACATAATTAAAGGCCCCCATTAGCCATGTTTGAAGAATGTGATCATGCTCTTTGGTTGCGTTAAAAATAGTCAATTAGGCTAGGCTGAGTCGCAATTGCAACTTTTCCAATGAAGTTTTAATTTTTGATATGTATCTAAGATCGCAAAAGTACACCAAGCCTCAAGGCTTTGCAAACACAATGGGCTTCATTTTGGTAAACGCTTCTTTTTATAAGAAGATTTTATAAGAAACTCAATTCTCTGCTCACTAAAAGATTAAGAGGCTTCGGTACTGGAACATATTTATACAGGAAATTAATCTTTTAGTTAAAGAAATTTACAGCACATTTGCACTTGATTTTAACTTGTTTCTTGTTTTGTCTTACTCAGAAGGTACACTCATTTCGTTTTATAGAAACTCTACTAGAAGCGATCAGAGGTCAATTCGAGGTTTGAAATTGTTTCAACTTTTGGTTGCTACCTCAGAATCGCCAGATCGTCCATATTGGATCGAGATTTCAGTCAGTAAGGGAACTTTGCTACCTCTCTAGGATTAGATTTCATGATTGTTATCAGAATTACTACTTTAATGGAAAAAGGTGGAAAATATTTTTAAAAATTGCTAATTAGCCCAAAATGACGCCCAAAATGACGTCATAATAAAAAATGCCGACGTCATCAAATTCCAGAAATTTCGGTATCAAATTAAAGCCCTCTGTTTGCTGATTCGTTTGATATATAATACTTCATAATTTAAGCAAATTTTGCCATTGAAATCATCGAAAGCAACAATTTTTCTGTTACCTGCTTCCAAATATGGGCATGTCACGTGACCTGTGAGTTCTATTGTTCAATTTGTTTTCATCAAATGGTAGCTAATAGATAATTAGTAAAAGTCAAGGAGACTGGGGGGACATAGCTGATGGCGTTTAAAAACGCAGCACGAAGAACCTTGAGGGGGGGGTGGAATCCACCCCCCCATATGGATTAGGGTTAAGCTACAACCAAAGTATGTTACTTCGGTACGCTTATGGTATGTGATATTATTGAGATTTGAAAGATATAAAATGATTACATTCCTAAAATGGCTGCTTTGCAGAGTTGGGGCTGTACACTGGACTGCAAATAACCTCAACAGTTCAACCAGTAATTTATCGCTCTTCCATAATCGCACGTTGTCTTTGTTCAAGTAATCCAAATTCTAAGCTGCATTTTTTATTAACAACAAACAAGTATATCAACAAGGATTGAAAAAGTTAGATAAAATAAGGATTGTCAATCAGGAAACTTTGGCAGGCTACTGTACGCTACAAGTACTGGTACGCTGAGGAATATTATGTAATATTCGCCCCTAAGTGCAAAGGTCCACTGTAGTGAAAGCTTTGTTATGAGTGCTAGAGAGGCAGTGGGTCAAGCGGGGTTGTAAGAGAGGATATGTCAAAGCAGCTTATGATATGCTGTCAGAAGTTTTATTTTGAATTTTTCAGAATTTTGAAAGTCTATTTTAAGAGTCGAAAGTAATCATTTCAGTGCTGACCTTGAAACATATGAATATTGGCATCAAGAGTATTTTGCTGAAATCTATCGAAAGCAAGGCAGTCCTTTCCAATTTCACATGGGGGGCGTTTTTCACCCCCCCCCCAACCAAACTTTGCTATATTGCGCCTAAACAACACAAAATATGACTACCAAACCTTAGTGACTTTAATAAAATTTAGTTGCCCATCATAATTTCAATACATCATTGTTCTAAAGTTGATCACGTGGCTGCAACAGCACCATATTTGGAGTGTGGTCAAGAAAAAAAAGGCTAATACGTCCATAAATTTTTGTTTTTTGTCAGAATGATTTGCACAATGTATAATTCGATTCAGCACAATGAGAGCTTTCATTTGATAAATAACTTCTTCATTTTGGCTCACATCAGCAAAATTTGATATATATGACGTCATTTATATTGATGACGTCATTTTTCGAATCAATAAGTGTATGAATTGAAAGTTGTGTAGCAAATTAGCTTTATTTTGCTTTTTTCATGTATTTGGAGTCTATGTGGATTAGAAAAAGGAAGATAACTATGAAAAAACTGCAGTGACAGCCCGTCCGGAGAACAAAGAGATCGTGAAATGCTAATTGTTCTAAAAATAGATACTTGAAACTGCTTCGAAGTATATATTTTTCTTCTACATTGTATTTCCTACTATCAAGATACAAAATTTTATCTTGCTACTACTTAACACAATTTTCAATCAAATCGGTGGAGTAATTAATTAAATAGAACTTTTCTTGTTAAGGAGCTATAAATTCGCTAATTTCCTCTGTTTTTTGGCCGCCTAGCAACGAATCAATGGACTAATTAATTGCCATTGTTATATTTGAAAAGGTAACTGTCCAAAAAAACAATATAGTAAAGTCTCATTGTTATATCTTTTGTAATTTCACAGAAAAAGAGGGGTGGGCGAAAAACATCCCCCATGCCAAAACATAAAAAATATCCCATGTGAAATAGGGTTAACAGAATGTAGCTTTCAAAGAAACTTTTTACTGGCTATACACTGTATTTTAGTGAAAACAGGGCCGATACAAGCCATGAATTCAAAGGGGGGGGGGGG
>REGM01000016.1:1958202-1981184 GCA_004194415.1 Aurelia aurita | reverse complement strand
TTCTTGCATATAAAAAGAAAATTTTTAGCAGTCTAAACGTGGTTGTAGAGGAATACAATTCTTTGAAATTTCTCCGCTGCTCCTTGTAGCCCTTTTCTGCTCCATAACAAAGTCTGGAAGTTTCATATCAATCTCATTGTTAATAATTTTAAAGAACATAAATAGTTGCATATATTTCCTACGTGTCTCCAAGGTTGGCCAGCCAAAGTCCTCTAGCAGTTTGGTCACTGTGCTTGTTTCTTTGCAGTAGTTATTTTCCACAAATCTTGCAGCATTTTTCTGTACTCTCTCAATGTTTTCCTTCTGGCCCTTAAGATATGGATCCCATGCACAAGCTGAATATTCTAAATGTGGACAAACTAGAGTAAAGTATGCTGCGCACTTTATGTTCTTTGGGCACATACATCCCAAGATTTCGTTTCAAGAAGGCTAAAGATCTTTGGCTTTGTTGACTATTTTTGGGATATGTTGCTCCCATTTTAACTTACAGTCAACCTCAAACTCAAAGATAGGAATGATGGGTAACCTCTAACCTCTTTCATCTGGTTCTCACACACATGCCAAAACATTTTCAACATCTACTTCTTCGTCATGAAGGCAGCAGGCTTAGACACCGCGGCGGTTGTCATCAGCACAGCACAGCACAGCACAGCACAGCACATTGAATATTCATTATTGCCAATAACGGCGATATTACAATTACTACTGGTTTCTCTTGACCTAACTTCCTTGCGATGAGAGGTGCAGCTTGAAATATAATAGGCCTAACTAAAAGTGGCTTTCCGAATCAGTTGGCAAAATATATAGCGAATGTGTCTTGTCCGTCGATAAATAACTCTTCCAACGATTTAAACTGTTCTCTGTTAAGTTCCACAACACTTGGAGAAACTCTTTGATTACATTTCTGACAGTATATCTTTAAACCCAATCGTATTTGCAGTGGCGGTCACCATCTAACTAAATCAATCCATCAATAACTGAATCAATCTTCTGCATTTTACCTCGCAGCTTATTTCACGTCCTCGCTATTGTTTCGCTGTGACCTTTGCACCTACACGGATATGTATGTAGGCTCCTGATTGGTCAATATGGACACGTCAGGATGAGGTTAGGGGCGCACTGTACCAGACTCTCATTTTTGTTTAGAGTCTGGTACCCAGGGTATTGCTCGCCATGTATCACCATCTTTTCCTGTTTTTTTCTTATCCTCAGCTTGCCGGTTTTGACGGTCTGCTCTGTGGGAATCACTAGGATTAGTTACCAGTGGCACACCTCCCTCTTTTGATCTTGCAGCTCCTCCAGAAAACTAAAAAATTTGGTCAGCATATCTCTTTGATTTTATGACATCTTGCGCAATCCTTCTTTTGTTTCTTTGAGTTTGAGTTGGACCCGTAGCACCTGTGTGTCTGCCTTTTTCGAATTCTCTGAACTACAAATCCAATTCAAAACTTTCCTTTACATCAAAGGCGCAAGCATCAAACAGGGACAAGTTCTTCTCACGACTATTCTCCCAAGAAGCATGAACTACCTCAGCTAAGTTAGATCCAGGTACAGTAAGATTAACATTTTCCAATTTATTTCTCTGTCTGTTTCTACATTGTTTGTAATGGAATTCACAAGATTTGACTTTGTCAACAAAGTGCTCACCAAACACCTGAGTCCCAGCCACCCAGTTACAGCCTGCCATATCTAGGCAGAATGCTTGAGGATTGAATTGAAGATCTTTCTTTCCCGATTCCCTCCTAAGACATTCATTAAAGATTTGCCAGAAAATGACTATGTTTTCAGTGTTTTCAGATTCACAATCCATTATTGCAAGAGGGATCTGTCTGCAGAGTAATGGATGATACATGCTTAAAGTAAGCGTTGTTAACTTGTTTCGAAGCTTTGATTCTTTTCCATCAAAAAAGCAGGCTTCATTCTGCAATACAGCATGTCCACTTTCTTGATTCATTTTCAATGCAATTTGTATCTTCGTCTTGCTTGTCTTGAATACATAATTTAGCTGAGATGAATTCAGTTCTCAACTGTTAATTTTGTACACATAGTACGCATCTCCTTTGTCACAATGTGCTTTAAAGTCCTTCAGACTCAGGAAGTCATCTTTATTGCTCCCCATTTCTTTGCTGGCAGTTTGCTTGATGTTAGCAATTAATTTTCTATCCGAAAGTCTTCAAGCTAATTAAACACAATTAAATTAGAAGTCCGAGATCTGTTAAATGTCTACACAATCTGCTCGATGGTTTACTTTCCATTGGCGACTGGCCACTATTCTCCTCTTTCTAATGACCTGTTTGCATATGAAACATTTTGCTTCTTGATTCTTTCATCTACATGGCACGATAGATGAGCTCAATTAATACGCCTCTGAAAACGATGTGGATGATGTGGCCTTTAAAGAGTGACTGAAATCTTCTTCATCTTACACGCACTCTTTGGCCACCTGCACCCATAATACTCCATCGGCCTCTTATGCGCATCTTCTTCTTGTTTTGAACAACTGTTAAATACAAAGACAAAAATTATCCACTTCTTTATCTTCATCAGTAGCATCTCCTAACATTGTAACATAAAACAACTGACTGTCCATTGGAAACAAATGTAAGTGAATAAAATTCATAAAATTGAATTTCACCATCAAAATTCATTGAGGACTCTTTTGGATCAAGAATTGCAAGAAAGAACAAAATCATAAACAAAAATTATGGCTTTTAGTATTATTCAGGTTGGTAGCACACCCTCTGTTTAAAAACAATTTACTACATAGCCAATTGAAAAAGTTTCTTAACTTCAAATTCACCTTTGGTCGCTTCTAGCAGTGTTTCTTAATTTCTTATCTTAGGCTTCCTGTGGAAAAATGTTTGAATAGTAAACCTGATATAAAACAGTTTTGCTGCCTTTAACAATCTAAGGTTTGAAAGGAATGCTGCAATGGGAAAAGGGAATGATCTGAGGAGCGCTTTGGTTGAATAAATGAAGAATTAACTATCTGATAACTTGTAGTTAAAATTTTAGCTTACCGCAATGGATCAGGTTGGGAACATGGGGATAAATATCCAAGAGGGAGAACTTCATTTTGACAACTGTCTCTGAACCAAATAAGTTTGGGAGCTTCCATTTTGTTGTTTTTTCAGTTGTTTTTTGTTACCCTTTGATACCTGCTCAGCTTGCCCAGGATTAGCAATCAAGCATCCAAACTTCTTTGTTAAATATTCTGCTGCTCTAAGTTTCAAGGCCTGTATNGGAATGCTGCAATGGAAAAAGGGAATGATCTGAGGAGCGCTTTGGTTGAATAAATGAAGAATTAACTATCTGATAACTTGTAGTTAAAATTTTAGCTTACCGCAATGGATCAGGTTGGGAACATGGGGATAAATATCCAAGAGGAAGAACTTCATTTTTGACAACTGTCTCTGAACCAAATAAGTTTGGAAGCTTCCATTTTGTTGTTTTTTGTTTTTTCAGTTGTTTTTTGTTACCCTTTGATACCTGCTCAGCTTGCCCAGGATTTGCAATCAAGCATCCAAACTTCTTTGTTAAATATTCTGCTGCTCTAAGTTTCAAGGCCTGTATTTTCTTTTTGCTGTATGCATATTTCTTGCTTGGGACAAATGCTGTGTGAAAATCATGAAGTTCATGTTTCCTGGCATCTATTTCTCTTGCAGCCAAAGTTAGTTTCTTTGAATCATCTGTTTCTTTAGTGCGTGCTCTTAGAAGTGAATGAAAATTCTCCACTGGATACTCATCAAAGGCAGATAGAGAAGAAGAGATAGCTGTCAGAATTGGGTGATTAGAGATTTTCCAGTGCTCAATGTTGGAAATACCAATCAATGGAGCCTTGTCATAATGTCTACGTCGAAAGACAGCAAACATAATCCAGCAACGAAGAAGTGAGTCATGGTACAGGTCTGACATGTTATTCTTGAGGATTACAGAGTAGATGCTTAAGCTCAAAGGGATATAAGTATCCAGAAGGTTAACCAAAGTCAGAAATTCAATATCTTTTGAATTTGCAAAGACACCCAAGATCTGATCCCTGACAACAGTTCATCCTCCATACATAATTTCAAGCAAGAAAGAGACACGCCATGGCTTTGGCTTCATAGCTAAAGCCTTTGCCCCATTGAATAAAAATCCATAAAGATCTGAAAAAATCTTGTGGAATTTCATCAAGACAATTTCTCGTGCATTCAGAGAGATATGAAGGGGGCCAATGAATGGGACAAGATTGCTTAAAGCCTTCTCCTTGTAGACCATTTGCCGAACATAAAATTGGGCTGGCCAATCACCAATAAATGGTACAACAAAATGTTCCAAGTAAGTGGAAAGTCCATTTTCAAGGATGGTCTTCAGCGCTTCAAGGAAATTNGATGTTGGAAATACCAATCAATGGAGCCTTGTCATAATGTCTACGTTGAAAGACAGCAAACAAAATCCAGCAACGAAAAAGTGAGTCATGGTACAGGTCTGACATGTTATTCTTGAGGATTACAGAGTAGATGCTTAAGCTCAAAGGGATATAAGTATCCAGAAGGTTAACCAAAGTCAGAAATTCAATATCTTTTGAATTTGCAAAGACACCCAAGATCTGATCCCTGACAACAGTCCATCCTCCATACATAATTTCAAGCAAGAAAGAGACACGCCATGGCTTTGGCTTTATAGCTAAAGCCTTTGCCCCATTGAATAAAAATGCATAAAGATCTGAGAAAATCTTGTGGAATTTCATCAAGACAATTTCTCGTGCATTCAGAGAGATATGAAGGGGGCCAATGAATGGGACAAGATTGCTTAAAGCCTTCTCCTTGTAGACCATTTGCCGAACATAGAATTGGGCTGGCCAATCGCCAATAAATGGTACAACAAAATGTTCCAAGTAAGTGGAAAGTCCATTTTCAAGAATGGTCTTCAGCGCTTCAAGGAAATTATCATACAACTTCTCAAGTTGCTGGTAATCGTGAATCAACAAACGATGACGCTCTGATTCAGGGTCATAAAATTTTGTCTGCAGCCAATCTGGCATAGTATCCACATACGTCTTTGATAGTAGATTCATTTTATTTGATAGTAATTTTTCAACTAAATCAGTGTTAACTGGCTAAGGATCATTAACTTGCAATCGTTGGTGATCAATTGCAGCGACTGTGGGATAAACTTTAATGAGTAGCGTAGCCATGTGTACAACTTGTGTTTGCTTGGAAGTGGATGGTCTGTGATGTGTGTGGATGTTGTGATAGTCATCAATGAAGATTGTGATTAACTTTTTTTCTTTTACAGCATCATCAAAACCTTGTTTCACACCATCTAGGTGGTCTGCTGCTATCTCCTTGGCTACCGTTGCAACTGTCACTAGGTGTGCTGCCAATCCCATGTATTTTTTTTTTTTCGCAATGGCGTCGGAGCGAGCGGCCGCGTTTCTCGCAGCTCCGTGAAAACTTTATTGGGAGGGAAATGCTGAAATGACAAATGAACTACAACATTGATTGGTAAGAGAGTGTTCAGATACAATTCAAATAAAATGCTTGGATCTATTTTGCTGTGATTTATTGCTTGGTTTTGTGATATGGTTAAAACAGGTGCAGGCAATTCAACGACGATGGAGATGTCTGATGACTTGCTAACATACTTAGACAGTCGCTTTGAACAACTGCTGATGTGCCTTGCTACGAAGGATGATGTAATTGACATGAAAAACGATGTTTCCACGTTGATAAAGCGAGTGGAAGATCAATGTGATAAAATTGACCTGCTAAATTTGCAAGTCGCAGAACAAAGTGAAAGAATCGACGTCCTCGAAGCCCGCGTAGCTATGTTGGAAAGTCATGTGCACCATTTGAATATATCTCACGAAAGTCAAGAACAGTACTCGAGAAGATTGTGTCTCCGAATTGATAGAATAGATATACCCACTGATGGTGGACGTGAAACGGCTGACCAGTGTCTAGAAAAGGTGAAGAAAGTTTTTGATGAGATTGAGGTCAAAGTGCCCGATGCTGTCATAGATAGAGCCCATCGTATTGGGCCTAAGAAAACTGTGGAAGGGGAAACCAGGCAGCAAATGATTGTGAGATTTACCACATGGAGGCACAGATCAGAAGTGTATAGGGCACGAAAAAAGGCCAAGAAAGTGAAGATTCGCCTTGTTCTCACTAAGAGAAGGTTAGACCTGTTGATTTTGGCAAATTCCATGTTGAAGCCGCATCCGGAGAGCTATGCATTTGCAGACATAAACTGCAGGCTACGAGCCAAGATTGCCGAAGACTACAGCTTCTTTGATTCTGAAGACGAGCTCAGACTTTAATTGGATAAAACGGAAGCTGAAGAAAATCCAGAGGGATCAGTCAATGAGGATGCATAAGTATCTTTAAACTATTTATTAAACACATCGACTTTTGGTAATTTTAGCAGCCTCTTATTTGTTTACATATGAGATCCCCCTAAGTCAATGGTTAATACCATCTCTCGTCAAAAATAGATTTTCATAGTGGTGTCTGCGGGGCGGGGTAGGTAGTCTAGAATATGAAATCATCTTATGATATGCCTGTTATATGTCAGACTGCCCTTTCGTCTTTGCAGACAATATAAAAATCTTGATGATTAGGGGAACTCATCTGTTTCTCTTAGTCTTATTGGATGTTTTTCCCCCTCAAAGCAAAAATAAAGTATCCTCCATACTTGGATTCGCTCTTTTTTTCTTGTTTAAGAATTTGGTAGATGTTGTGTAAAAATTAGTATGTTCTGTTTACAGATAGGTTTTCCCCCTTTCTTATGGTTGCTCCCCGAAGGTAGAAGAAGGCCTAAAGCTAAAGCGACAGTAATAGTAGTATTTTCTATTGACAATATCTTTCAGCATTGTTTAGATTCTATCACTTTAAAACTTTGTATTGGATGAAAGTTATCTTTTTCCCAAGGTATTAAAACCAATGTTTAAGTTATTACTTCAAAAGACTGCATGTCCGGCATTTCCCATCCCATCACCGCCTGCACGCATTACCGTTGTCTTCTCAAGACAATGTTTTTGTTACTGTTGTATTGTCCTTTAACTAAATACTTGTTTGATTTTAGTGTTATTGTTTTCGTATCAAATTGTTAATTTTACCAAGGTAACTTAGGACCAAATAACCAATAAAACTATTTTAGATGTTATTTTGATCCAGCTTGGATCAACTGGTAAACAATATAGAGAGAATATTAGAGTTTCAAATTATTTGGTATTAAGCTACCTTAAATTGTTCTTTTTGTTTGTTTGTTGAAGTATTGAAATTGTAAGTGTCATTCACAGTAGGGACCAGATGACCTTGTGTCTTTTTCTGCTGTGAATGGCACAGTAGAAAGTAATCTTTTGTGTTTTAATTGTTTTAATGATGATAAAACAAAAATCCCATGTTTCGTAGGGCCTCAACCCCCCTATCTGAAACTCCAAGACCCTTTAATGTTCTGGTTGTAGCTACCTGAAACCAGTTGGCTTGCTGTGACTGGCCATAAATCAAGGTGTAGATTATCGACATGGCCCATAGCTCGTTCAAATTTCTTCTGCTGTCTGATTGCCTTTCTGTTTTCATGGCATTCAACAATGCATTAACGATTTTATTTCCTCCTGCATTATTGCATAACTCTCTGAATTCAACAGGATCAGAGACTGGATTTCCTCTTTTTCCAAATTTTTCAATACAATAAGCTCTCAGGCATGACACTTCTTCCTTTAGATCACAATTTGATGATATTTTTAATAATAGCTTTTCAAACAGTTCTTTGGGTAAAACAACATTATCTCTTTCCATCAACACTTCTGCATCAATTTCAGGGCAGTATAAACACTCTTTCTCACTCGTATTTGGATGATTTGGCTCTGAATCTTGTGTTTCTAAATTATCTAAATCTGCTGTATCTGTTTCGAAATTATCTAAATCTGCTGTATCTGTTTCTTGAGAACTTAACCAAAGCTTTTGGCTTGGTGAGCTTAATGTCAAGGTTCTTTCAGAAAAGACTGTTGACTGTGATGGGGCAATGCCTCCTTCGTTGCCTTCTTCATAAGAGACCTCCATTTGATCATTTTCAAGTTCCTACAGAGAATATGAAATGCAAAGTCTCTAATGGAAGTGCCATGTTAAAATTGAAACAAAGGTAAATTCAGCAGAGTGGCCATATTATATTCTTAGAACATTAAATTTTTGGCAAGTAAGCATTCAGTATTCAGTATTTATCACTTTATCATGGTCTGTAATGATTATCAGGGGCTAGCAGCATACACCAGAGGCCGCACCAGGGGAAGAATTTTGGAGGACAAGTCCTCTCAAATTTGGAAAATTTATGAGTTATCCTTCCCACTTTTCAAAGAACAGATATTTATCAAATCATGTTTGTTCTTATATTGTGTTGGATGCATTTGATTTATTTCCTCATGACACTGATCAATCATGATTGTTATTTTTAAAATTGAATGAATCATGTAGTAATAACAATGTCTTCAAGATTAAACTAATTAGAACAGAACATTCCTCATTAGAATTTGACAAGAATTTCTGAAGGCATGAGCATATTTGTTAGAGGTCTAGGAAGGGGAAGAAAGTTTTTGCAAAGTCATACCTCCACCTCCATAAGGGTTTCAGAAGGAGATTCTTCTGCTGACAAGGAGATTTTTCCATAACGTTTGCTTTCAACATATTCCAGACATTTGGTGCAAACGCGGCGTATCTTGTGACTTTCAAGGCCATTGGACTCAGCAAGCTCCCTCATTCTCTTTATGTATTGGTATTTCGGGATTTTCAATTTGTCAACAGCAATTTCAGGCCACCAAACTTTATGAAGTGGGTTGCTGCATGTCTTCTTAAATCTCCCCATTTCAAATCAGCATATCGTAACAACAATCAACAATAAATACTTCGATTTTCAAACCAACTTCGTCGAAAAGAAATGATACACTAAGAGAGAGAAGCGGCAGAGAAGTGGGGGGATCGAGGGGGAGAACCTGGTTTCGCGCCAAAACGCACACATTTCGCGCCAAAACGCTCCTCAGAACAAAAGAAACCCCACTGGTCGTCATTCATTGGCTACTCATACCCCTGGGAAAAGAAGATTAGAGGGTCTCCCCTTGACTTACCTGAAGTCCTGTGAGCTAGTGACTTTGTGAGAGCCATTACCAAAGTGGCCTTTCACGATTTATTCACTAAAAAACCAAAGAAACCAATCTGTGTTGCATCAGGTTTCGACAATTTCATCATAGCTGTTGAGAGACATTTTGGATTGGCATTGTCCAAATCTTGTAAAGAAATATGCGCTGAAGAAAGTTCAATACGATGATCTTGCATAAAAATCCAGTGCGTAACGAAGAGAAGGCTTGAAATCAGCTGTTTTTTCTTTTGCGCCATAATTTAAAAGTTTATACCAATTACCATGCTGCGATTCCTTTGTCTTCAGGAAGAGATTGTCCTCTTTTCCATATTGCGCCGCACTCCGCGCAGCCAAGGTAGCCGTATTGCCAAACAAAAAGTTGTGCGGGCGGTGGGCGGTCTTATTCAGGTCAACTGCTTATGAAGCTCATTGTCTGACAGGGATGTAGAAAAATAATGTCACCTGTAGACCCTTTGTTCGGTCCTTCAGCCTCGACGTTGCTCTCTTTTCTTTCAGCATCATCGTAAGACGAGGCCATCTCGCTTTTCTTCAGCTTCTCGGGTGTTTCACTACGGTTTCTCATTAGAGTAGAAAGTCCTTTTGCTGCAGTTATGGCGCTCTTCTCTCGTTTCCTTATGACATATACATTGTCAGCAGTAGATTTTCGATGACACATTAACTCAGCAACATCTCCTGCTAGAGCAGCTTGTTTGTCTCTTGTTATTGTAGCTGCTGTACGCCGAAACTTTGTAGCATTTACCCTAAATGAGACGATTCCTGCCTTTTCCCAAATGGAATTTATTCCTGCGCTGATAGAGCTTGATGTCAATGAGGCACCATTTGAAGAAACAAAAAAACGAATCTTGATTTGGTTCGTAACACACCATTTTGTGGTCTTACATGCTTTGCGTATGTCTCCAACCATGCGTGCACATTTTCCGATAGCAGAATACGAGCAGGCCCATATGTTCCATACGTTTTGTGCTTTCCTACTTTGATGATGTGAAGGCCTTCCTTGAACTTGCTGTTGTGAAATTCAGTTACTGTTAGATTCGCTAAAACTCCAGATCTATGGGCGTTGAGTATGCAAATCTCTGTCATGAGGAAGTCTCAAATGACAGTGAAGCTCTGTCGCGAGTAGCATTCTGAGGATTCATCAGTAGCACGGCCTAGCAGTTCAATTGCTTTTCTGCAGACAGGGCTTCTTTCAAAGGATTTTATGTGTTCTGGAGTGACTTCGGTCTCTGCTTCTTAGTCCTCTTTGGCATGGTTTTGCTGGCTGATTTTCACTTGGTAATGCTTGATCCACTTCTTTAGCTTACCAATAATGAAGGAAAGCAGATCCTTATCAAAAATTTTGGGATACTCAGACTGCATAAATTCATAAAAATGAACTAAATTGTGCAGGTATGACTTTATTGTCCTTGAAGAGTATTTTTTGTGAACGCAATGAATCTTAAAAAATTGATCTATTTTTTGATACTCCGCCATCTCAAGTATGTCCATGTTTGGATCTAGGACTTGTATCATAGATCGAATTTGGACTTGAGCTTGCCTACTCGCTCTTGGGTCTTTATTGCCGCAATCAGCAGATGTTAGGTATTCAAAGAAATCATCCAAAATTTTCTTGCATGCTTTTTCTGTATTTGACAGCACCTTTCCCAAATCTGTCTCCTGTTCACCCGACTCATCAGAAATATTTTCGTAGTCAGGAAACAGATAAAACAAGTCCAGGTTCATCTGGATCACTGGTATTTTCATTACTCTCTCCCGACTCTTTGTCTCTCTTTGAAATAACTTGGTCTTTTCTAACAACAGGAATGTCTTTAGACGATTCATTTTTTTCCACCATAATATTGGCTCCTACCTTCTTTTTATAACAAATGGCTCTATTAAGTAAAATCGTATATCTCTCGCTGCCTTTGCTTACATCATGTACCCCAGTCAAATGTGGTTCAATGCGCTTCACAATGACGCCACACCCAGGTATTGGAAATTTCCTATGATGATGGTAATATTTTTGTTTTGCTGGTTGGCGTTTCTCTTTCCACGTGTACTGACGATGTGTCCCATGTTTAGAACAGAAAGCTTTAACTTCTGCAGCTGTTAGATAGTGAACAAGCCTCATGTGACGTGCAAAGCAAGCATCACTAGTTTCTTTGCCACAGCCTTGTAAGGGGCACTTTTTTGTTCCATGAGAAGAACTTAACTAGAAAGGATAAATAGAAGAGACTGAAGAGAATTGGCACATAATAAGTGGAAAGTTATCTGCTCTTAAGCAATCCTTGAGGAGTTAATAAAACGTTGATGAGGCAAAATACCATTGACACTTTGAAGTGTGCTTTAAAATTTCTAGTTCCATTCGCTGCCGAAAGAAACGCTACTTGCTTCATACCCATAATTTTTGTTTGTAAATCATGACAAGGTCAAATTGCGACTTATTCACAAATGGGCTAAGCAGTGCCTGTGGCTTTCAGTGAGGCATTTTTACCAGTCCTGGATTTGATAACAAATACTGTTGGACATTTAACACTCTTTTTCGATTTTCTCAGATAATTGGTAGAATCGAATACAGGCTCTGCATCCTCTCACAAGCTTGCTTTAGCTCAACACCTTTCTGAAGATACTCATGTTCAGACATAGGAAATTGATTGATTACAACAAATAAGTGTGATTGATTTTTCAGTTCAGAAGGATAAGGCTTTTAGTGAAAATGCAATTTTCACATGGAATGTTAAGCCCTTGCCCCTTCCACTAGTAGGTCACTTCAACTCTTGATCTGTAAATAATAGATTAACCAAATACAAGCCAATGCATACCTCCCTTTGACTGCTGAATTTCACCGTCGGTAAATCTCATTGACGTTCTAGAAGTCAAATGACCGTCATTTTCTAAAAAAAGAAGCTTTCTAAGAATAGAAGCACAAACTTCTGATAAAAACTCTAATAGATAAAAAAAGGAAGCTACAGAAGATGTTCGTTCTATTCTAAATCAGAAATTGAAGCGGTTGCTAGCCTAAACTACAGTTGATCGCTTCGTGCTAGAACTATTGGATCCGCCTCTTTGCCTTATAAATTAACTGAACACTTCATCCTTTCCTATCAAGATAAAAGTTATTTCATTGGTCTTTGCAGTTTTTCCGCAGTGCTGATTGGTTATCAAAACACTAAACCAATCATGCACGCTCTTTTTATGATTGGCTCTTTTCAAATCGCTCTTGTGTGATTCTTTCAGTTATTATTTGAAGTTGCATGCTCTGGGAAACGTCAGAGTAATTTTTTGTAATTTTCTCGTTTTTCCCTAAACTTACAAGATATTCACAACACTTAAATCATATGTAGTAGTTTCGTATATTTGCAGAAACTTGCACATTCAGAAAGATATTAAAAACACTTAACAAGTATTGAAAGGTACTTGTATGACCTTTTTCTTCAAATTTTCCCTAATTCCACCTCTGGGTCCACTATGTCATGCCATTTTAAAAATGATAAAGAATACAGAATGCAAAAACTTGTCAATCACTAAAAAACTGTCACTTACAGCCTTGTAAATTTCCCTATCATGCAGAATAAAATAAGAGATATTGATTGCTCACACAGATGAATGAAATTACCTTCCTTCGTTTCCAATTTCCAATGATAAAACTACTTTTTTAGTTCAAATGGAGATTTCTCCTTGATTTTAATGACAATAGCAGTCTATTGCTCTTCTTTTAAAAGCAATATGATCCTAGCTTCGTATCTAACAAGTGCTTCTATGCTTCAGTATCGTAAAGATTTCAACAAGCAGCAAAACTTACCTTCAGTAGCAACATAAGACGGGTTCATCATTGAACTTTTAAGTTTGACTTTGGATTGTATATCATCTTCAGGATCGGATAAAAATAATTGATAAAAGTAATCCGTTATTCCTTATGAAATCCTATATTGAGTGATTTAGACAATGTTGCTTGGCCCAAACCTAGAGAGTTTTAAACTCACATTATTGAAGTCGAAGGGCTTAGAAAAGCCACATTCAGAAAGATATTAAAACCAANTCCATTTTGTCATATTTAGATGTTTTGGGTCCATTTTTCATGTAGATTTCTAATTTTGGAAGTATGGTTTTGTTATCTTTGCGTCAATTTCTTTTGACCTCATAAAGAAGTTTGTAGGAAAATTTGAAACAATTGCAGTCTCATCACCAATATAATTTTGATGGGGGAAATGGTGTGATGCTGTAATTTTACATCAATTGATGCAAAATTTCTTCCTCTACAACTTATTTGAAATTTGATTTAAACTAGGTACCATCTTCTTCTTGAATAATTTACTTGTTGTTGATGAAATTACTATTATTTCAAAGGATTCTCAAAAAATCTTTTGTTAAGAGGACAACAAACGGACACCAAATTTAAAAAATGACACAAATTCAAAATCTGCATGAAAAATAGATCTAAAATAGAACTACAGGGCTAGCCCATGTGGGTGCAGTATTATGTTAGTCAGTAATTGTTTGATCCTTTTATGTAAAGTTGAGCTCAAAATTACATCTCCTGCCTAGCAGGGACAAGCATAGGTTCCAAGTCTTTAAAAAGGCTGGTGTAAAATTAAATGACCAATTTCTTTGAACTGAATAAATTCAAAGAAACTTTAGCTGTTTCTCTATAATTCTACCCTTGGACTTTTCTGAAATATTTAATATTTTTAGAATTAGAGTGTTTTTCTTCTTTTTCAAGAATTAAAGAAAAACTTTCAAAAAAGCTTAAAAACATCATAGTTTCTAAACTCTTTGATGACGTCGCATCCAAACATGAGTTAGAATTTAAAATACGCTGTAATTTAAATTTATATTCAAAATTTCTTAAAAGTCCAACGGTAGAATTATAGTTAAGTAGCTAAAGTTTCTTTCAAGCCATTCAACTAGAAGAAATAGGTCATGTAATTTTACACCCACCTTTTTACGCTGATTTAAAGATTTGAAGCCTATGCTGCAGTGACAGCAAAAATAAGAGATCTAGCTTCTTTCCATACAAACAAGGGGTGTCTGCAAACCACGAAACCACGAAACAACGAAACGAAACAGCGAAACCACAAAAAACAACGAAACGAAACAGGGAAATAGCGAAACAGTGAAATAAACTATATAGATTTTATACCAGAAATAGAAATAGAGAACAATTATATTTCTCAAATAATTTTGAAAGAGTCATGTGAATATTATAGATACTGAAATTTTTGCTGTGCATGGATAAATGGAAATTCCCGGTGGGGAGGGGGGCACTCCTATACGTTCTTATAGTATCATGCTCGTACAAAAGGTGCAAAATATGCACCCCAAAGGCTGACTTGCTTCAATAAAATTCATACCCTAATCGCGGAAGTTTTTCTTCAGAACATACCCTTTCCCGTGTCACATTGAATTTCTCATGGACATATTCGTTTCTGCGGAGGAGAGCAACTTCACTTGTTGGAATGGAGGGAACTACTCCCGAACTCCAACCCCTCTTGTAATCAATCTTTTGCTAGTCTGCTAAGTTTGTTGAGTCGTCATAATTATAGTTTTTAATCACTCTCCTTCGCAGAGGCTGTATTATCGGAGGACGGATGATGTGAAGGAGAGTGGTTTTTAATGCTTGATTAAAAATATCGCTACAGAAGAATTTTTTGCTTTATCAAATGCAAGAATGGGGAACCCTTTTTTGAAATTATAGTTGAATTGGCACCCCTAAACGTGGGCACGCGCGGGCCCTTGCCTACCTTGCAGAAAGGCACCCGTTCCCGCGTGTTTTTGTACGAGCATGATAACACATCACTTACCAAGTGGCCACCCCGGGGGAAATTTAGTGCAATGAATATATTGTGTCAAATAATAAACAATTTCACAATGCTGCTTACTCATATTGCCCCTTTGCTGGGTAAATTTAGGATTCGTGAGGATTTTAGTTTCATTGAAAATTATAAATTTTTTATGACTATGGATGACATCTCAAATGATTACAAACCTTCTAGCCACAACGTCGGAATAAAGTCTTGAAGCCATTTTCACTCTTCTTTGCGTGAAATCACCAGCACAGTGTGAGGCAATGTTTACTTCAAGACGTATATTCTTTTGTTTTCAGACAATGTTCTTTCATACCAAATATAGCTCGTTCCTTTACCCCTTTTGTATCCTTATCAACCCTTATTCAAATTTCTGCGTGAGAAAATCTCTTAATATAATTGCTAGGGTAAGGTGGGTCAATTTAACTAGTTTAGTATAGTTTAGTAGTGGTTTAGGCACCAGAGCCCTAACCTGAACCCTGGGTACCAGAGCCTTAAAATAAAATGAAATAAATTTGATATTATTTCATTTTACTTTAAGGCTCTGGTACGCAAGGTATGTCCAAAATCAACTCATTTCGCTGTTTCGCTGTTTCGTTTCGTTGTTTCGTGGTTTCGCTCTTTCGTGGTTTCGTGGTTTGCAGACACCCCAAATTGTCAACCAATTCCTGCACAGAAAGATTTTACATTTCAGAGCAATTAAATCGGAATGTTTTTTCTGTGCAGGTGCCCAGCAGATTAGGGTCCTAATCCACTATTGAATCTGTTGTTATTTAATTTCTTAATTGATTGGTTATATATGTCATTATTTCCAATTTCTGATTGGTTTATCCCTAGCAAATTAGGCCAAGGTCACCTTGTATCTCATGTGTGACTAAAAGATAAAATGTATCGTACCTTTCATTCCCTCTTGAAGTCTGTGTGTATGAGTATGTCCCCAATGTTCTTATTTCTTTGGAGTGCCAGAAAAGGTTGATTAGGCCAAATTTGGTCCAGGGTTTTGTTTCCATGGATTGTTTTCTAGTGTTTTATTAGTATTTTGTTGATTTGCGAGTTATTTTTGTCAAAAGGTATTATACGAGGGGCGTTCAAGAAATTTCCGGATTTAAAAATTAAAAATAAGATAACTGAAATGTTTTGTCTATATCTTTTCAAACTACTCCCCAGCATTGTCTATACACTTCTGCATGCATTAAAACCACTTCTGGAACACGCTAGGCCATTCAATTTGGCGTATACCCTCAAAGTGCTCCAAAAATGCCTCTATTGCAAGATCAGGGGTGTCAAATCTCACCCCACGAAGCTTTGACTTAACAAAAGGGAACACAAAGAAGTCCCACGGAAGCAGGTCAGGACTGTATTGTGGTTGTTCCAATTGTTGGACCCTTTCCGCTTGCAGAAACTCCTGTGCAGTGGCTGACCTGTGTGCAGATGCATTGCCGTGATGCAGCAGCAGACCACGACGCCGAGTTCTGAGGCGTCTTTCGGCAACTGTAGCAAGCACACAAGGCAAACAGTCCTTCACATACCAAGCAGCAGTGACGGTGCGCTGGGTGACCAGTGTAATGGTTGCTAAATGACCAGCGCGAGAGACGAAAACAGCAATCATTTGTTTGGCAACTGTGTGACTGTGGAAAAATTTCTGGGGGGCCTCTTTCCAACTGGGATCCACTGTTGAGACTGCTGCTTTGTTTAGGATCAAAACAGTAAATCCATGTTTCATTACTACTGACTATCTCCCAAATTGCATAAGATCTTCCTCCGTCAAATTTTTCCACCATGGAATGGCATNGGTATTAACATGTGATAAATATGGATATAGAGTTTATAGGCACAAATTGTCAACCGATTCCTGCACAGGAAGATTTTACATTTCGGAGCAATTAAATCGGAATGTTTTTTCTGTGCAGGTGCCCCAGCAGATTAGCGTCCTAATCCACTATTGCGCCTGTTGTTATTTAGTTTCTTAATTGATTGGTTATATATGTAATTATTTCCAATTTCTGATTGGTTTATCCTTGGCAAACTGGGCCAAAAGGTAACCTTGTATCTCATGTGTGACTAAAAGATAAAATGTATCGTACCTTTCATTCCCTCTTCAAGTCTGTGTGTATGAGTATGTCCCCAATGTTCTTATTTCTTTGGAGTGCCAGAAAAGGTTGATTAGGCCAAATTTGGTCAAGGGTTTTGTTTCCATGGATTGTTTTCCAGTGTTTTATTAGTATTTTGTTGATTTGCGAGGTATTTTTGTCAAAAGGTATTATAAAGGGGAGGATTCTCCCCTGTTTTTTCCGTTTTGAGTTCCCAAAGAGGGCATCTGTTTGTGAAAGTTGTTTTACCTTTTGGAATTGTTGGTTTATTTCCTGGATAGAGTAACCTCTTTTGATGAGGTTAATTTTTAGTTGCTCTAACTTGGTTTCCAGGGTTTCGTTGTTAGTTATTATGCGTCGATATCTGAGCGCTTGGCTGTATATCACGCTTTGTTTGCAAGTTTCTGGGTGGAATGATTGTCTGTGTAGCAAGGAGCAAATGTCTGTGGGCTTCACATACAGACTGCTCTCAAGTTTTTGTACCTTGTTTACGAATACTGTTGTGTCTAGGAAATTCACTTTACTGTGTGAATATTCCATCTCAAATTTTATTTTTAGGATGCATTGTATTTATGCATTTTAAGAATTGCAGTAATTCGTTTTCACTGTTAGGCCAAATGATGAATATGTCATCAATGAATCGTTTCCACAGAAGTGGTGTTTTGTAAATTTGTTGTTACTTGTTGAGGATTTGGTTTTCGATTTTAGCCATAAATATATTGGCGTAATTTGGGGCGAACAGTGTCCCAATGGCCGTTCCATGCACTTGCAGGTAGAATTTGTTATCAAATATGAAGTAATTGTTTTCGAGGATAAATTTTAACATTTGATGTATGTGTATTAGTGGGAGCGGTGTTTTTGGTTTGTAGTGGTTTTCAATTGCCTCGAGGCAGTATTGCATACCTTCTTGGTGTGGTATATTGGTGTATAGAGACTTCACATCCAGAGTTGCCAGAATTGTGTTTTTTGGCATTTCTTCCAGTCCATGTATTACCTTAAGGAAATGTGTTGTATCTTTGAGGTACGAGGGAGAAGTCTCGGTAATTGGTTTCAGGTAGTGGTTGAGGTATTTTGAGAGGCTTTCTGTTGGAGAATTGCATCCCGAAATAATGGGTCTACCTGGTGTACCTGGTTTGTGTATTTTTGGTAATAAGTAGATCACTGGGGTTCTAACTGTGTTTTGTGGTTGTAGAAACTCATAACACTGTTGTGTGATGAGTTTTTTTGTGAATAGAAACGTTAAGAAGGTTTCTATTTCGAAGGCCACCTCAGGGGTGTTGTCTTCTGTTGTATTTAGGTAGTATTGTTTGTCAACGATTTGTTTTTCCGCCTCTGCAAGGTACATTTCACGTGGCCATAGAACAATCTGTCCACCTTTGTCCGCTCTTTTAATTATCATGTTTTTGTTTGCTCTCAATTCTGAGAATTCTTGATTTCAACCTGTGTTAGGTTTTCAGGGTTTCCCCTGGTGTTATTGTGCAGTGTAATGAGGTCATCTTGAACCCCTTGTAAGAATTTTTCGATATCTTTGCATTCACTATCCGGTGGAATCCATGTCGATTTTGGTCGAAATGGTTCTAATTTTTGTTTTGAAGGGTGTGTTGCAAAGTAGTACTGTATAAGCATCCTTCTTTCGAAATCCGAGAGGGTGTGTAAGATGGTTTCTAGTTGTATTTGTTTAGGCGTTTGGACAAAGCCTAACCCTTTATTTAGAACAGCAGTTTGGCTGTTTGTTAGTTGCAAATTGCCCAGGTTAACGATGTTGTCGATGTGTGACTGAAGTTTAATCTCATTGTAGAGGTTTTTTCGAATTTTGTTTTTCGAATTTTGCGTTTTTGTTTCATTATTTTCCGTAAAAGGGGTATTTTGTTCTCTCTGGCGTGTGTTTCTTGTCTTGCAAATTGTTGTGCTGTGAAAATAATGTTGAATATTAAGTTTGTTTTAAGGCGACTCGCAGAGGACCTAAGCAACCTGAAGGACCTACTGGTAAAAACAAAGTCAGCATCATAACACACCACACAACAACTACCACAATGACAACCACAACCACAACAACATAGCTTTCCCGCCATACCCAAGAAACCACAGCACAATGCCGTCACAGCCGCCACTAAACCTACTGGAATTTATTCACATTACACCAGTTATAATGGAATCTGAACATGCTGCACTCAGATTGAAATTTCAAGGGGTTGATTCGAATTATGGAACTTTTCGTTAATCGTACGTCAATGAACTTATAAGGCAACCGTGGTCCCGGACGCGGGACTGCGAGGAGCTCCCACGGGAAAAGGACATACTAGAATTAAAGCTCCAAAATGTCTCCCATCGGTTTCTAGCTGAGGAGTTGCCATGATAACAAATAAACTGTTACATCAGCTCAGAATAATGGGACTTACACATCATCCCATCGCCCTACATGCCTGCACACGAGCACACAAACAGCCAAGTGGATTTGGACTGGTCAAACATTCAAGAGGAAGGTACTACTCTTTCTATCTATATTATGTTTTATTATCTGTTGTTTATCACGTTTATATCGTTACATTTTATTTTCATACTCCCCCTATCCTGTCCAAAAATTTACGTTTGAGAGGAAACCTCAGGGTCCCTAGATGGACCGCCCTTGTCTGTAGACTATTCCTGGTCCGGCGATTAGACTTGTGCTCAATTATAACGGGATATTTGTACATAAATGCTCATAGAAACTTCTACAGAAGTCTTCAAATAACCTACCTCTTTGTTTCTCCCGTTCACTGCCCATTTAGCAAAGGGGCCTTTCTTATCTTATGAAGGTTGACGTACCCTATCTGTAAGCAAATTTTTCCATCACTGATTGTTCATTCACCGGCTTTCAAACACCAATATTAACAACGTGCATCATGGCATACATCTATCCTTAGATTACTTACGCTGACCTTATTTGGAAGTAATTTTACAGGCTCCATCTGACATGCCTTTATCTATCGGGAACTCGGACCCTCCCAGTCACATGTTTCCTAGCCAGCCAAATAGCAAGTCAGCACAGCGGAACATTTATTTGCATAGTTCAAGATCTATAAAGTTTTTTTTAAAAGAAGTCGTATTTACCGTTTTCTACGCCAAGGACAAGTCAGAGTCCAACTCAAGCTCTCACTCCATTACCGACAGCGGTGAGTCATTTTTTCCAGTAGAGACTGGTTATAGTAGTGATTAGCATGCTACTCTTCGGCTTTTCTATACGCTACAGGAAGACTCGCGAGTAGGCGTAGCCAGTGTTGTCGTTTATATTTAAGCCTATCAGGCTGCACCTAGCATGCTACAAGCTAGCTTTTAGTTATATGCTATTCATGGTTTGGTTCATTTGCACACTTACACCTCACGCTGACTGGTCTCAGTAATATAGATTTATTTACTTTATGTTAACTTTAGTTTACTATATTTTACATAGTTCTTTCTACATATGTTTGTTTCAATCTCAACATTTTATCGTTATAACTTACTAGCTAGACACATACAGACCTTTTTGGATCATTTATATTATTTTTTGGATTGCGTCACACCTATTGATTGCGTTTATTCCAGATATATCACCTCAATGGTGGATACAATAGGACATGGGTTTTTATCTTGACATAGGCCCTCTCTATCAGAGCAAATTATTAACAGCTATGCCTATGCAACACCTAACCTATTTAAAACAAAAACGTCAACTGGAGTCGACCCAACACTACTTGCTACATTCGTTGCCACTATTGCATATCAAAGGGATTAGCGACTCCAAAAAAGAGGTTTTTCTGATATATCACATCGGGCTCTCTGTAGAGTGTTGTATACTGACATGTACACATATATCAAACAAGAGATTATTTACTTAATACAACATACAATTGTCCCCATTTCTCGTGAATAAGTGCGACACACTAAAATGATATCTCTCCTCCGCAGTCCCATGTCGATCTGGGATCGTTGCCATCACGCTGGTAGCGGTCACCACATTTTTGACATCCATAACAACCTCGACTGCAAACACAACGACAACAAGTTTGGACAATGACATAAACATGGATGAGATTGGAGAGATTCCAAAAAAGGTAGCTGATAAGTTCTTTACCGAATTTAGACTTACAGACACTATGCAACCTGCACGGCAGGATTACAATGAAGCCCCACTAAATAGGGGTAACACAGGACGCGAAAACAAAAAGAATTTTTCATTAGGCCTGTCCAAAAAAACATTCAACTCTCCGAGCCTACATACTGCTGGGGTCGGCCCACAGCCTCCACCCTTCGTATTTAAACACCCACTACCATCTACCACCTCTATCTCAGCCCCCCTACCCCCTTCTCCACTCCGATCTCCACAGGGGTCAACTGCTTTAACCCTTTCAGACAGGCACCCTGCACTACCTCCTCTTCTTTCTCCTTGTTTTCACCTATCTCTTCCTCCCCTGTGGCCCTTACTGCCCCTTAATCTGTTTCTACTCCTATCTATACTTCTCTCCCAGGCCCATCCTCTACTCAAGCTCCCCTCTTCACACCGCCCACTGTTCTCTTCTCCTCACCTAATACTATACCCTCTTCTACGCACGTCCAATCCTTCTCTATTACTCCCCAGCGCTTGCCCCTACCTGAATCCTTTGTTCCCCTCATTTCTAGACACTTGTCGTCTAAACAATTCCACAATCACAAAACTCACTTCTTCACTCGCTCTGCTGAATCTGGTCCTTTCCCTGGCTTTACTCTACCTGTATTTTCTGGGGACTTCTACAAAAACTTCGCCCACTCCCAAAATATTCGCTTCCACAAGGCTGTGTCTGCCCTCAAGAGTGAGTTATGCTCAATTATAGCTGAGCATCATAATAACCAGGCTGTGGAGCAAACGAATCAGCATGGCCTAATCTTAAGGCAAATTTGCTGTCCTTAACAGTGCAACGAGCTTCTTATTTGTGCCTTAATGGTTGATTTGGAACCCATGTACATACATCACATCATGTTTTGTTATTTCGCTGCAATAGATCGTCTTTAAAAAGATTATAGACATGTTTTGCATCCCTTTTCACTTTAAGATAAGGTTGAAAAGATATTCCCCTTTTTTCACGATTTCCAAGGAAAACTCTGAAGCTGGGATCAGATCTCGGTGAGTAATTCAGATCAATGCTGGCATGTGTGTAACTATAGCTAACAATATTCACAATTTTTGAATCTTCTTTGGATATATGATAAAAAACATTTGTAGCATTTTCTCTGATCTTTCCATTTCCTACGGAGCCTTCCGATGGTAGCAGCAGGGCGTTCTTTAAATTCTGAATAAAGAGTTCTGTCTTCTAATAAATCTATGAAAACTACAATAGCGTTATCAACTGCAGCATCCAGAAGAGCTCAATCATCTGTGGTCGAAGCAAGTGATACTGCTAGCAATGGGTAATTTAAACAATTGTTTATATCAACTTCTTAATTCTGGCATATAGCTAGGAATTGATTGCTGCTTGTATCGTTATAGGAGACTGCAATGAGACTATGATGTTAGGAGAAACGTCTTTGGTAGAGATACACAAAAGATCATGCAGTCATATATCAACCTATTGTTGATGCCACTTTGCCACAGATAGCTGGATATTGACTTCAAACGATGAATTTATCTACGGAAATGTGGACCAGTTGATACTGGAGATGGAACATCTGGACAAATTCGTTGTGTATGAAGTAAAAAAGGCTTCTAAGAAGGGATAGATGAACAGTCCAAGAGTCCACTGATGACAATATAGACAACAATCGTCACATCTTTTAAGATAAATATGAGTTGGACGAATTCTTAGGCATAGAAAAAGTAATCTAACGTTGAAAAATAACCCAAAAATTCATTAAGGTTCAATTTCCCATTCTTGTTGTTTTTGGTCATGTGACTCAAATATCACGTAACCGGAAGTCACAATAGTCAATTTTTAGTTTCGAAAAGTTACATTTAGCATATTTCCGTCATCCTTTATCCATTGTTAGA
>REGM01000016.1:1935640-1946994 GCA_004194415.1 Aurelia aurita | reverse complement strand
TCCGCGCTTTAGGTTTTCACATAGGCCAAAACCTAAACCGCGGACTTATGGTCCGCGGATTAAAAAGTCCGCGTTTTTGGTTTTGGCCTATGTGAAAATATAAAACGCGGACCTTCGAGTTTGGGATACGCGGACCTTTATTTTTCAGGTATTTTCTGTTGAAAACAGCTCAAATACCTTGTGAAAAATCTGTTCTTAAATGGCTGTAACCAAAGGCGAAACATATCGAAACGAAATAGCCCGTTGTCAATGTTCAATCTTTCCCGTAATAGGCCTAAAGTTTTAATAGGCGTAATAGGCCATAAGTCCGCGGTTTTGGTTTTGGCCTATGTGAAAACCTAAAGCGCGGACGCGGACCATTGCTGTGGAGGTCCGCGAAGTCCGCGTGGTCCGCGAGGTCCGCGTTATAGACCTGGCCGCAATAAAAGGAAGACTTCCATTGGATACAGATCCTTGTAATGCCCCACTGGCAACTTTTCTACCGGGAAGTTATGAAAACCGCCACCTTAGATCAGAGTTCAGAAAAAAATCGGTAGTACGTTGGCTAAGCATGTGAAAGATGTCAGTTGGTTTGAGCATTTTCTCCTAAACAGCCTACCGCAAGAGCATGGAAAGAGTACTAAATTGAAATCAGAAACGGTAAGACACCCTTGCAGAGCGTTTAAAATCTTACTATACGGGAATTCTTGCGGGCTTGAAAATTTTTATGAACTGAAAAATTGCTTTTCACACTTGTCGTTTGGTCTTAATGTGACTGAAAATGTAGATAATGTGCACTCAGGAGACACTCTTGATGTTCAACGCACATCAGGTACTTGAAAATAAAGTTTGAAAAATCGTTTCATTCAAAGCAGTTCCCAAAAAAGCATTTCATGTGCTCCAAAAATGTCTCAGCAAAAGGATAAATGTTACAGAATAGTAAGGAAGCGATGTCGATGTGTACAATGAAATGGAAACAAGGCATTATTTCAGTTATTCTTCTTAACTTGTATGAACGAGCATTTGTGTGTGCAAACATTTTTTTTTCTGATTACTTAGGTTAACTATTTTGCATGTGTTTGTGTTCCACTCATTTATCTTCAAGAATTTTTATAAGAGCAATTCTTTCCAGGTTTGTCTTGGAGTTCTGTCAAAAGACGAAAACGTTGGCAAAGACATTATAGATATAATGCACTTCCTGCACCAAGTTGTACCTAATTCCGATGGTGAAACGTCCCAGGTACTATCATTCGGGGATGAGCTTACATGTAAAAGGGAGCACAATGCTCAACAAGACCAACGAGATGGTGAAACACCTTTTGAGAGACTGGAGGGTATGGTTCCTGGCATTGCAGACTTTCACATATTTTGCAACTTTCTCATGGTAAGTTGTGTGCCTGTCCCCCTTTTCCATATGCAGCTATATACAGCCTGTTCAGTCAACTTGTAAACCTTTCGTATTTCAATTTCTGATGCGTTACCATAGTTTCTTTCAGTCTTAGATGAAATATATTTCTTGGAAATTCTTTATAGGATGTTATAATGAAAGCTCTTTTGTGATTTGAAAACTGCCAGAAATATCATGAAATATGGACTACAACCACAAGAACAGTGTTGAAACATGCAGAACTAATTTTACTGCACATAATTAACAAAACTTCTAGTTTGGTCGATAAGTTGAATGTATAGACTGTATAGCTTCACCATTAGACATTTGCAGCAAAAACCCGATGAGGAATCAACTACTAGATGTTCCTGACCAGCAAATTGCTTTACTGAAACCTTTTTTCAGTATTTTCTGATGAACTTGAGAATCGGGCAAAGGTTAAAATGAAATAATTTCAATGTTTGGCACAGATGGTACTATTTCAAAATAATGAAAATTTAGAAGTTTACGGGTAAATTTGGAACCATGCTTTGTGGTTTATCTGCAGTTGCCCCTGTTTTCATTGTTCCTGCTTAATGTTGCTTAACTAAAGTAGCCAGCATACTTGACAATCAAGGAAAACATTTGTAACTTTTTGTATTTTTTATAACTTAAAATGGGAGACAACCTGCAACCCTTTGTGACAGATTTTTCAAAATCTACAATTAAAATTTATCCCACCTTCTTGTTTCTCTGCCCCAAATCTGGTCAAAATTTGACAGCAAGTATGGTTACGCCTTTACTACTCAGTTGATCAACCGATATTTACACACAACCGCATAACTTTTCGTTGTATCTATTCATTATCTATCATACGGTCCCACTTTCCATATAACTTATAGGTGCAACACTACAAACTGTCCTTAGTGAAATCAATTTCATTGATAGGTGGTATGGAGCATCCTCTATGACACTGACTCAGCGGGTGACCAAGGTACGCTCTATGCTGCAAGAAACTTTCAGAATGCAAGATATGTTCCAATAAACCCAATGGATAACGTGGACGCCTCATTCGACTTTTTGGAGCAGTACACTGAGGCGATGATACTGACTGCATACGAAGAGGTAAAACAAGGCCAGGCTGTGAATGTGAATGTTCTCAGGCAAGAGCAAGAGGAAGTGGTGAATGTGATCCTAGAAAAGATTCTAGACAGCTTTGTCTTACCAGGTGTTGCTGTCGACTCGAGGCCAGACGAAGACCACTGGCGATGCAGCGACTGTGCAAAGAAATACAAAAGGATAAAGAGCTTACAGAAGCACAGACAGGAGAAGCACGGAGCCGCAAATGAAGCAGTAAGAGGGTACGAGTGTAAGAATTGCAGAAAACTGTACATAACAGCTACAAATTTCAAGAAACACATGGAGAAAGTTAAAAAGGATTCTGGAGAAGATATTGATGAAGAGGAAATTGCCCAAGAGCTTGAAGATAGCAGAAAATTCGAGGATAATGCAGCAACACCAGATCCTGTGGATACACACAGAGAAGATAACAAAGAAGGTGATAGTGTTTATCATTATTCTCGATGTGCACTGTTCCTTGGTCTATTTGCTTGCAATTTCAACGACACAAGGAAATATGGTGATGGCGAAAGAATTCTACAGTTGTACAAGTTCCTCTGCCTTATGTTCAAAATGGAAGGGAAAACAAAATATGCATATTACACGTTTCAGTTTCTATGCCAAGTGTTTTATCTGCTACCGGAGGATCTAGCTTTCGACCTAGTTTTCAATAGATTTAATAACAAAGGGCGTCCAGATTCAAATGTAGAAATTGACAGAGAAGTTGAGCATTGGAACAAACTTTTCAAGATGGACTGTACGGAGTTCAATGGGAAGGTAACACCAAAGAGCATAGAGAGGGCTAGCTGCTCATACCAGTCTGTTGATTCAATATTAAAAGCATTTGATCATTGCACCAAAGTACATCGCCCTTCTAGAAGGCACATGAGAAAGAATGTAAATGAAGATGTAATCACGCTAGCTGAACAATGAAAGAGCCAAAACCTATTTAAGATAGCGACAGGGAGAAAGCATCATGCATATCCATCATTCCCGATAAATCAGTTCAGTCGCTTAGATGTTCCATTGCTGAAGGAATGGATGATACAAAAGCTGAAACATTTCCATGGATTAAACGTATACTCAAAATTTTTGTGAAGTTTGCTTTCAGCCTCTTTCAGTAGCTGATTGCTTTAAAGCAAGTACCGGGTGTCCCAAAGAAAAGTATACAGATTTGGTCAACCCTAACTATCACAATTGATGTTCCCAATGAATGTGATGTTTAAGACCTGCCTGAATTGTTGTGACTTTTCGATAGCGATAGCTCTTCTTCGACCCGGCTTAAAGCCCTGGCATGTTATGCTGGGGAAATATGGAATTCCTAGCATTTGCTGTGTATCTCATCAGGTTATTGAAACAGCAACGGCAACAGAATATACGAAAAGCTACTTCAATGTGGCTGTTTAGAAGAGCAAGGACCAGTGGCGGCGCCAGCCGCAAAAAGGTGGAGGGGACGAAGAAACATTTTCAGGGCCACGCCCTTTTTATACTCAGGACACGCCCCTTTTACATCAGGAAACACCCTTATTTGTCTATCACACTCTAGAGATAACTACTTAACCCCTCCTTAGATATTTTCTCAACGGATTTAGACGAATTGGAAAACTGACCTCGGAGAAAGGTGGGGGGGGGGACTTGTCCGCCCATCCCCCCCCCACCCGTGGCTCCGCCACTGGCAAGGACAGATTTGTAAAACAGAAGATTTAGCTTTGTGAAAAAAAGCGATTTGCCTTTCTGGGGGATAGATTTCACACCATTTAAAGCACTAGTTCAAAATCAAGATAAACAGAGAAAGCAAAACATTATGGTTGGCTGCGCAGGGGATGTGACATCTATTATTGAGGCTGCCAGATCCCTTTATCATGATGTGATCCGTATCTTTTGTAACACAAAATTCATCTTTGCTGGATAGAAGAAGGAGAAAAAATCCAGAGAAAGCCAGCAACGAAAAACCTTTCAAATCTTGTCAACGATGTAAAACATGTTTTCAAAGGTGGAGTTAATATAGTAACAACAAAGGCTTGATTAACATTAATAACAGAACAGATGACCTAAAACAAATTTTTAAACTACACATATGGTCTTCTCTGAAAATTCCCTTTGCCAGCTCCATGATAATTCCCTTGATTAGTGGTGAAAACCTTGTCCCTCCCCTCCTGATGTTGATAAATGAGGTTTCGCTCAGTCCATTTACAGAGGGCCTCAACAAGCTGGGGGAATCCCCACATCTGCCATTCATCATCCAAGCCTACTATGTCAGCTCTAATCCCTTCTAATTTGTCAAGGGTTGACTTACTATACCCAGATATCTCCCTAAGTTTACCCATAGACTCTAATGCTTGAACGCTGGGGAGGAGCTTGCTATAAAAATCATGAATTTTTTAAGGCTTTAGCCCCCCTGATATGTGGCAGGGCCATTATGCTCTGTACATAGGCATTTTTCACTTCACTAGGTTTCCATATTTGAATTTCAAAATTTGTTTTGCCCTTTCATAGCCCTCACTGCTATGATTTAAATTCTCAATTGTAGAACGCACTTTAGGTTCCATAAACTCCTTCAAATAATTAAATTTTGTGACTGGATCGATGTTTTGCCTGTCTACCTCGGTTTCAAATTAACCCCAAAAGCGAAAACAATCCATATGTGTTCCCTTGAACTTCCAGCTTAGGCAATTTCACGCTCATTTGCTTTTGTGTGGCTTTGGGCTTTCCCCTGATCTCCTCTAATTTTGCTTCTAAATCCAGCCTTTGTTTGAATTTCAACTTCTCTACCAAGATTTCCATCTCAAATTGCCCTTGTTTGGCCTGATTTAACTCTTCCTCTTGTTCACGCTGCTCTCTTTGTATAAAATCACTGCTCAGTCTTTCAGTGCATGGCTCGAATTTCGTAACTTTAGCCTCCAAATCTGCTCGCCATTTCCGTACTTTGTCGGGGTCTTCCCCTTTCTCCAATTTCAACTCTTGAATCGCTGTTTTAATGTCTTGAATCTCGTCTAATTTGCTCTCATAAATCCTCAACTGTCTCATGATATCCTTGTATACATTTTTCGCCAATATTTCTTCTGTTTCCTCACGTAAGAATTCCAGAAAGTTTGTTTTCTGTTTTCCCTTCGATTTTCTTAATCAATTCGCCTTCCCCCGCCATGTTTGCTTCGACTTCAAAGCTGTTGTTTGAAGTTTTTAAAACTCGCTGTAATCTCGCTGTAACTTGGCTATTCTCTCACATCTGTGGGTGTCCCTTTGTCGTGAATCTTCGGTAGACCCGTGACAACAGTAATACTGGCTTGGTACGGTTTAGCGTACTTTTAACTAAGCAAAACAAAGTGTTTACATGATACTAAATTTAGTTTAAACTCTCCTGGCGTCTCGTTGTTATCCAAGTGTATTTGACCTTTACCTTAATTGTCAATCATTCCTCACTTTACGTTACTATAATGAAGTTTTTCAAAATTTTGTAGCGAATATGACAACAAGCAGTTGACCGAAGAACATGTATACTATTGTATTGGTTTGGCAGGACTTGTATGCAATTTCATAGAGCACATTGGAAAGGAGTTGGGTCTCGGCAGTTCAGCCCAGTTTGGATACCTACAGGCGATAACAGACTTGATTGATTTTCGCAAGTCGGCTGGGCTATCAAGCACAGTTCTCGAGAATTTAGCAACTTCGGAGGTGTATATCAACAAAGGGAAGAGAGCACTCGCTAGACGTAGACTCACGGAATGGACTAAGAACCTTTCAATTGAAGTTCTACAAGCAACGAATCAATGGGCGACAATGGAAGAGATGGACAAAGTGATATCCTTTCATCTTTCGCATTACAAGGATGTACTAACGAGATGTATAGACTACCCATTAACCTCAGTAACGGCTGCCAATCTTACTTTCGCCACTCGTTTAGTAGCTGTCTACTTGTTTACAAGGGTGAAGTGGTCAAGACCGATGACTTATCAGTATTTGTCGTTGTCGATGTTTGAAAAATCGAAAGAAAACGACGGGATTTGTGGATCAAACCAAATTTAAGACTACCAATCAGTGCAGCTTCGACTCTCTCATTTTTGATGAAACGAGCACACAAATAGTCGACAAATACATTCAGTAGTTTAAAAACTTTAGTAACCTGATGTGGGAGCTTGTATTTAAAGCAATCGGAAAGTACGTTCATCCAACAAGGTATCGCCAACTTGTGGAGAACGAAAGTTCTCGTAAACTTTCCTTGAAAGAGCAAGATGCTGTCACTCTTGATCAGAAACATAGTTCGCAAGTAGCGAGGACTTATTATAAGAAAAGAAGTTGGCCAGGTCTATAACGCGGACCTCGCGGACCACGCGGACCCCGCGGACCTTCTCGAGAGACTTGACTTCGGGTTCGCGAAATGTGGTCCGCGTTTTAGAATTTTCCTATGGGGCGAAATTCTAAAGCGTGGACCTTGATTTTGCGGACTCTTTAAAACTTTTATACAGCTGTTACAAGTAAAATCTCATAGAAAATATAACCATTCGAACAAGACATATCATTCTGAGAAAAATCACTATAGAAATAACCTACAGTAGGTATCTTGTCCCTTTTAGTTTTGCATGGTTTGTGCTGCAATTTTAGGCCCATGACTACCAACGGGAAGATGTGCTTCAATAAAACGTTATCGGGTTATCGCAAGTTAGTTTTGTTTCTCAGATAATATCGTCTCTCTAAACGCGAGCCAAATATTCTTACAAACCTGACATACTTTGACGATATTTGTTTACACCACCAATTTAGGCCCATTTTTGCCAAAACGTAACTAGTTACGTCTTGTCCCCCTTAAAAACTTACCAAAAGACTAAATATGTCGCGGCTTGTTGAAGACTCTTACTTGCAGGTTGCATCTGCAGCCCAAACTTAGGCTAACTGCTTTAGTCGCAGTTTCCGGGCCTAAATTTGTAGTGCAAATAAATATCGTCAAAGTATAACAGACAGGTGTGTAAGAATAGTTGCTTTGTGTTTTGAGAGACGATATTATCTGAGAAACAAAACTAACTTCCGATAACCTTTTATTGAAAAGTAACCTGTTGGTATCCGATAACCTGTTGGTAGTCATCCGGGGTGCATTCAATGCACTTACGCCGCAAGATCTTTCGCGTGGAAAAGACATTTTGTCGGCCTATTGGCGTGAAAATCTGATAGAAACAATAGAAATTGTAATTGAAACATGAAAATAAAGATTGAAACATTGGAATTTGTAGCAACTGTAACAATTGAAATGAATTGAATTGAAAAGATAAATAGTTTCCTGGCATAAAGAACTTTGTTACTGGCGCAATCTTCAGCGTGGAGCTTACAGGGGAAACGAAAACCCTGGGGGCCAGGTCATACATACAGTAGGTTATTTCTAATGGTGATGTTTCTCAAAATCCTGTCTTGTTCTAATGGTTATATTTTCAATAAGATTTCACTGGTAAAAAGCGTAAAAACGTTCTAAAATTTAGTAAAGAGTCCCCAAAATCAAGGTCCGCGCTTTAGAATTTCGCCTTATATGAAAATTCTAAAACGCGGACAACATTTCGCGGACCCGGAAGTCATGTCTCTCGAGAATGTCCGCGTGGTCCGCGAGGTCCGCGTTATAGACCTGGCCAAAAGAAGTTCTCGTTAAATTGCATCCACTGCAAAATCAGCAATGAAAAAGTTACAGAACAACAAAGAAAACAAAGAAATACGAAAAGTTCTGTTCAACTGCGACAACCATTGCAATTTCGAAGCGGTGACATCATTTGGAGGTGAAACTTCATCGGAACAAAGGAATTAATACGAGGACAGTGGTACACCGACAAGTTCTTCACAGGAGAGCATTACGAGTTTCCAAACACCAGTGCGAAAAGCAAGTAAAATGAAATAAAGAATGCCTACAAATTTATGGATTTGAGAAATGGACATCCATGCTGCGAGATCCACGATTCACATTCAACAGAAAGAGGACAGCAGATTCTCTCAAAAAACCTGCGGAAATATTATGCAAAAAAGTAAAAGAAACTGATTTTACAAAGAAGGATTGATAAAGAAAATAAGACTTACGACTTGTTAAAAGAAAAAATACCTAATTTGAAGACTTTCTTGCCGCTTTTTAAAGTTTGTGTTCATACTGTTTGTTACATTTCTTTCAAAGGGTTTCTGACTTTAACGTGTCACCAGGCTCAAAGAGCTGGCTTTCTCAACTGTAGTTAGAATCACAAGGGTACAAGAGATTATCTGAACTATGTATCTAATTTTCATGTATCTTAATTTTTCACACAGTCTTGATTGTGAAAATCAGATACACAAAATAAGATACATGACGTAATTACAGGTGACCAAGATATATTTGTAAAACTATGATGTAATCTTGAATACTTAGTCACAGGGGTCTAATGCATACTCGCCTTTAGGGCAATATCTGATTTTTGTGTATCTTAATTGTTCACACAGTCCTAATTGTGAAAATCAGATACACAAAATAAGATACATGACGTAATTACAGGGGACCAAGGTATATTGGAATCTTGAATACTTAGTCACAGGGGTCTAATGTATACTCACCTTTAGGGGAATATCTGATTTCCATGTATCTTAATTTTTCACACAGTCTTGTTTGTGAAAATCAGATACACAAAATAAGAAACATGACGTAATTACAGGGGACCGAGGTGTATTTCTAAACTATGATGTAATCTTGAATACTTAGTCATATGCATGCGCCCTTTTTGGGACATCCGATTTTGTAAATACATCAGATATCTTATTTTGTGTATCTGATTTTGTTGAAAAAGACCTTAATGTTAAAAATTAAGTAACATGAAAATTATACACATAATTTAGTAAACAGTTCCCATCTGATGAGATGCTCCTTAGATCCCTGTGATTATTATGTCAGATATCTTATTTTGTGTATCTGATTTTGTTGAAAAAGACATTTGTTAAAAATTACGATACATGAAAATTACATACACACAACAATGTTGCGGAGGGTGAAGGCTAAAAAATTAAGAATTAAAAGCGAGTTCATCTCATCAATTTAAAGAAAATATTCTTGATACTTGATCACTTTCATCTAACTCAAATACAAAACACAACAACTAACTATATTATTACAATGAAGTACTCGTCTGAGTTAGCTGACACGTGGAAGTCTTTTTATTTAGTGTGAATTCGTTCTCAAAGACACAGTCCTCACATAAAAATTGGCTGTTGTGTAACAATTCTGGTTCTTGTGTCTTTCTTGATTGAGCAATGCTTGAAACCTCATCTTCAGTTTCTTGTTTTTTGAAGAAATTGTAGGATTTATTTTTAACCCTTTTGAACATGAGTTCTTCGATATTCTCTAGGGAAATAAATTTCAACGAATCCTCTGGTTGATGGCATCGTTCATTCCAGCATTTCAAGGCGGTCAGTGGACAAATTCTTGTATAACTCGGGTCTTTTGTTCATGAAAACAACGACTCTTAGTGGCTGGTAGAGCTTTAATATTGATTCATATTTTGTTGAGAAAATCATTCCATTTTTCAATGATTTGATTGTATCATAATTGATCTTCTCCAGTTGCGATCGACTCAGGTCAAAAATGACGCCGCTACCTGCAAATTCACATGTTACCACTTTGTGAGCCATGTCTTGCCAAGGCCACCTGCCTCATCGACCACAAACAACACTCTCCTATCTCCTTGAAATTCCATCATGGATAGGACCCATTTTTGCCAGGGATGCAGCTCCATAGTTTTCAATTGCTCCCTAATGGTTTCTTCAGCTTCAATGCTCTTCATCCTGCCTGCTGTATTTTGTATGGCTGAATAGTTTGACCAAAAATAATTGCCATACTTTCTTGCAGTGTCCCCCTCTCCACTAGCTTTGAGTTCTTCTGGCGTCTCTTCCAATGTGACCCTCTTTTTCTTCTTTCATTTCTTCGAAAGTTCCTATTGCACTGCACTGCCTCACCAATTGCTGTTTGGAACCTTTTGCCTGCTGGAACACTGCCCTCTCCGCAGCATCGCCAAAAAGACTCCTTATTTGAGACAAGTAAACTTGTGTACCTTTTTTAACTCAAAGTAACCTTTAATTTCCTTTTCATCCCTTCCATGACAGATATACCTTACTGGGTGCTTCCGCTGTTGCCATATTTTTTTATTTTGTTTATATTCTTCGATAAAACATTACAAGGGCAAACAATTATTACAATAACGATACCTACAGAGAGCATTAAATACATATCTACTCTGCGGCGTTACATAAAACATAGAACAAAAGAAATTAAAGGTTACAAAAAAAACAAGAACATAGCTTGAGAAGGAAGATCAATATTTGATAGAAATATAAAATTGTTCATAGGAGACGCTCGGTCGTTTGACTATACCTTAATGTAAACTCTAGAATCGCTTTGTTTTGATTTTCTGTTAACCTTTCATTACCGTAAAGAATTATTTTCAAGAGATTACTGTTAGAAAGATTTGTTATGTCGCTAATTTGCAGGATAGTTTTTATGCCATCGAGAAGGACGAGTCTTTGCGCATCAAAAGAATGACAGAGCAGCAAAAAATTATTTGTGTCCTCTATACCATCATGTATAGGACACATTGGATTCACAGTATCACTAAAATTGTGGTGAAATTTGAGATAATTTAACTTACTTAGCCCTACCCTCAGTTGTGTAAGAAGAGCTAGGCCTTTTGGGTCATGAATACCGCATATTGGTTTGTTTGGAGGGCAAATTATTTTCAACAATTTTTTCTTGAAGATACCCACTGAGGGGGAATCCTTAATATCATCGTCTAGACCATTCCATTCATTTACACAGTTAGGGTAGAAACTTGACTCAAAACGATTTTTCCTAGTATTTATTCGTCCAATGACGGTCTCAGTGCGAAAAGAGTACGGATGTTCTTTTTTT
>REGM01000016.1:1890076-1924236 GCA_004194415.1 Aurelia aurita | reverse complement strand
CAATCATCATTGTCATATTGCGCTAATTCATACCGCGACCATCAAATCATAGTCATTCAATGAATATGATCAAATACAGTTCAAAGGCGCTATTTCAATACAAACCATGGTTTGAAAGGTAATATTATAGTATTAGTGTAAGAATATGAACTTTATATAATCCAGCAAATTGTCATCTTTGCTTCACTGCTTTGTGATAAGGCTATAATTTGGGCCATAGCTTTGTTTTCCATTGCAGCACTTTTTGGAATGGTTGAATTTTTCTCTTTCTCTGTTGACGGTGGCTTGTCGAAGATGTGCCTTGAGTTTCTATGCATTGTATCATCAAATGATTTCTTTGCAGAAAACATTCGTTCTTTAAAAAACTCAGTAACTAGTAATTCGCCATCGCTGTGTGCAGTTTCAAAATCATGGACAAGCTTGTCAGAGGCAATCATTCCAGACTGAAGAGTCCTGAGGGTGTCATTGGAGAGGTCGAATGGTTTGGAGTTGAATTCTATCAAGCATTTATCAATGTCTTGAACTGCTTGCTCGTCAGCCTTTAGTCGGAAGGTTGAATTTTCGCTGTGACTTTGTGTTGCTCTCCTCACGTTTGCCAAGGCATGAAGTGCAACTCTAACCCTATTCACAGAATTTGCATTTCGCGTGTGTATCAACAGCATCTTCTCATTTTTCAAAATTCTTTTCCAACCTGCTTTAATTTTGGACCCTTTGTTCATGGTCATTTCAATCCAAAGGTCCAGTGGCAAACAAGAGTAGGGCTTCCCCGTCATCGACTGAGCAAATAATCCCTGGTACAAATATTGTGCCTTTTCTTCCGGTAAACAACCCATCTCCAGCCAGAATTCAACTAGCCATCTTCCATATTTGTTGTTGTCATAAATTTGCATTCACGGCAACATTAATCTTAGAGAAATCATAAATTCTTCCCAGTTTTGAGTTCTCAGTGCATGGATGTTTTGCATCAGTATCTCGACCATTTGCAAATAACTCAGCCAATACTTGGCCATATGACTCTCAGAGTGCTCTAGGTCTGCAAAGGCTTTGGAAATAAAGTTTGAGAACTCTTCACTTGCCTCTAAGATATCATTGGTGGTCTTTAGATTTTCTCTTGTAGTACTGGATGGGTTTTGCAGTATCCGCAGCATTTCTTTTGTTTCTGTTGATAGGTGCTGACCATTACTAAGGCTTTCTTGCATTATTTGGCGGATTAGTGCCTCGTACATTAGACGGAGACATCGAATACCACGTTTGTAATGCTTTCCGCAAAGTGCCCTGTCCGCTGAGCCCTCAGCAATAGCACCAGCTGCAACAAGAACATCACTCAGCCCAGACCCTTTGAACCTTTTATTGATTGCTGACATGAAGGAACACTGGGTATGAAAGGGACCCAGAAATGGCACAATGAGATCGAACTGTCCAGGATTTTCGTACTTTAACTGGACAATTAGTGTATAAACTGGTTGATCGCCAACAAGCTGGATAAAAGGCATCAATTTCTTTTTTGCTACTGCAACTACACGATTCATAACTTCATTTACAACAGACTTTCCAGGTGGCTTCGGCAACGTCAGGTAGTAGAATGGTTTACTCTTAGCAGGAAACAGCTGGATACTGGATTGAAATCCTAAAAATGAGCCCGTGCTTTGGTTTTCGGGTGAAACTGTCCCACCATTTTCATCAAGTCGGGTCCAAGAATGGATTATTCCTCGAACCCTTTGCTCTTTGGTATCCTTTGGTGTGACATCAATTTGCTCCCGCACTTCTGGTACTCCGCGTTTCAATGTCTTGTAGGGTAAAATCTTATTCTGTTCTGCAATGATGTTCTCAATCTCTGAAGACTTCGTCATAGACAGTTTTGGGCGATTCTCATTACAAATTTGATTAGCAGTGTTTTCTGGTTGCACAAACATTACATTTGTCCGATGAGATGTATCTGCTCCGGTCATGGTGTCATCTTGAAAATCATCATTGTCTAGGATAGCAGTTCCAGGAACATAGCTTGCAATTTCTTCTGGGCAGCCATCATCTGTCTCTAATTCACACTTAGCCCATGCAGCATACAAATCAAGAACATCTTGGTAACTTATTCCGAGCGAAAATTTTTTCATCAGATCTATGATCTCACGACTTCTTGTGAGTCCATGAATTGTCATTGACAAGTTTGTTTGGAAAGAAGAGCGGTTTCCGCTAATGAATGAGTACAGTAACGAGGAAAGAGAAGCAATCTCTGGACTTATACAATTTTCACCAAAGTCCTTTGCTGCTGGATTTTTTAGCCAAGTTAAGAACTTTCTTAAGAGGAGGTTGGGTTCTTCCTTCTGCTCAAGTTCATCAACGCGAGGAGGCCAGTTCATGCATGAATGGCTTGCAAGATTCCTTTTCAACCGTCGTGCAACAGTGTTGAGCAATTGTTCGTCGTCAACGCCCCATGAATGTATCGCTGCTTCGACAAAGGATCCTCCTGAGGATGTGTCATACACAATAGTGCTCGTGTTCTTATGATAACGATTATGGAATCCTATCTTGTCGTTGAACTCTTTCTGAATCATATTCTTGATAGTGCTTGTTTTGGTTGTATTGGTTTCAAATCCAAAATTTCTAAGCATGTTGTCATAGTCCAAAAGGAGCCCTTTTAATGTCCGTGGCTCGTTCATCTCTATAATTACTTTTCGTATATGAGCAAAAAACATTTCCTTAACTTCAGACAAATGAACATCTTGCAAATGGAATCTTGAATCATTGCTTTCCCCACTGTATATTAGATGGATGTATTTTTTCCAGCACGATTGATGGTAACAAATTTCTGCAGCAAAGGGATCTGGCGTGCAGAGTATTACAGCCAGTATACGCTCTCGCATTTTAGCATCTTCAAGGTATACAGTGTGCCTTTTGAAAATGTTCCATGAATTCATCTGTTGGAGAAGATGCCATTTGTCTCGCCCCGGGTTCTTTTTGTCTTCTGGCTTCATGCACCAAATGCATAGGTCTTTATTATGTATGTGTCCTGTGCTACTCCTCGACATTCGGCTGAGGGGCTCAAGTTCAGCTCCTTTATTTTCCTCATTTGTTACAGCCGTATCACTCTCACTTCCTGTATTTTCTTTATCTTTCCTTGCTTTTGCTTGCTAGAGTTTTCTTTTGCTTGTAAACTCTGTTTTACAAATTTTATGAAAGAACACGCTTGATGGGCCTTCGTCCCAGCGAACAGTCTCAAAAATATCTCCATACCTATCTAGCCCTCTCCATTCCAATGCAGAGCTCTTTAGCTTGTCCCACGAAGCAACTGGAAAATCACTTTTGTTTTCGGTGCACAGTTTCTTACATATCATGCAGGTATCTAAATCAACAGTATCGCTTTTCCTTTTTGCTCCCTTTGATCCCGATGATCCAGGTGTAGGTTTTATCAACGGTTCTGACATTTTTGCACAAAGTCTTTTTACAGAATATCTAAAAAGTAATCAAACATTCAAGGGTTATACACGTATTAGCTATAAGAAACTCGTTTTAAGAAACTCAACCCTCAGATCTCCAAAAATTGAGAAACTCGAGTATTAGAAAACAATAATTGAGAAACTGTTAGGAAACGTTCAGTACTCAAAATTTGATGATTTTAAGAAACTTTCAGTTCTAGGCCTATTTCTTAGTTTCTTAAACCAAAATGCGTGAGACTTTAAGAACGGAATACGGATGGAAATGGTAAAGAAATATTATTACAAACCTAAAATCTAATGAACCTTCCACTCTCGTCGATCAAACAGCATGGTTGCATCAAGTTTTGACTTGCCAAACTTTCATTGCATCTGTTTTGAAGTATTCCGTAGAAGGACAAAGCTCCTTGAAACTGTATCAAACCACAGGTTACAACTGTTTCCGATGTTATGACAGGAATTCAACAAAAACAAAGTAAACCAGTGGGAATTGTACAGATTTACAAAGTTTCAGTTGGGTCATTTATATTTAGGAACATCTACAATAACAAAGCTCTTATTGTAAGTTAATGTCAGTTTTGACCAAAATGATGTTCTCTGGGGGCTAGGTCAGAGTCACTGAACTTTTGAAAGTAGCATTTGGGTGCATCTGAAAGTCCAGACTTTAGTTCTCTTATTTGCAGAGTGTGAAATAGCGCCTTTGAACTGTAATTGATGGTCACGCTATGAATTAGCACAATATGACAATGATGATTGAATAGAAGGGTCATTCTGGGGGTCATTTGTGTCAAAAAGGTCATTCTGGGGGTATTTTTGCTGGGGGATAGTATCCTATCGGTCTTGGCCTTTGGATTGGTTCATTTAATATCAATTCCGTCTTTATTATGCCGTCGATTCGATTATTATGTTTATTTTATGAGAAAATTTGCCCACCTTCAGACATTATCCCCTGGCCAAAAACGCTCAAATTTTTGAGAGGGTCCCCCAAGCCCATTTTTTTCAGCACATTTTTCTGATATAGAAAACACCTTCAAAACAAGTTCTGCTAAAATTGGTCACGGTTTCCTTGTATTTTCCTCTACTAAATTGGATTCAAGCTTGTACCTGGCAACTCTAACAAGTGGCTAACTGACTTAAGTATAAAAGCTCTTTGTCATAGTGTTACCAGAGCATGCTCTTCAGTGAATGAACAGTTGCAAATAACTTCTAAAATAAAATATGACTTGCACGGGTTTAAGAATTAAACAAGTACGAAGTAATTATTGGATAATTTGAAAAACAATAACTATTAGCTACAGTGTTTTTCTTACTCTTTAATGCTAGGTTATTATCAGCTTTGTTGGGAGCCTGCAATGTTCAACTCCAAATTTTCTTCTGATGTCCCCTGATGCAAACAGAATCAATTCAAGCTCAAGAAGGCAGTCGTTGTCTGAAGTCGGTTTCACAGCACCTTGTACCATGAATGTAGTTTGGGATGGAGACCAAGAAGAAGTATGTACTGCTCTTGACCAGTGGCGGAAATAAGAAGAAATAAGTAGAAATAAGCAATGCTTTCCAACTGAAACAATAGGTTCGTCCCCCCAACAATTGTCAAAGTATTGCGACTGCTCTTGACTGAAAATTATCTTTCTTGTTGGATAATTGCAGATAGTTGCAACTGTAGGGAAATTATTCAGTACTAATAACAGAGGAGTATTTGTAACAGTGAAAAGATGGTTCAGGCTTTCAAGAAGGATATTCTTTTGAAAAGAATAGGGAAATTATTCAGTACTAATAACAGAGGAATATTTGTAACAGTGAAAAGATGGTTCAGGCTTTCAAGAAGGATATTCTTTTGAAAAGAATATCTGTTACGTCTATCAATGAGAGAGGTCAAAGGGACCAGGCGGATGATTTTGGAGAAGTAATGCGTGATCTTCTCTGTGCTTTCTGGGCGGACTTTTTCAATGATTTTGCAACTGGCTCAAATGGCATGATTCTATGCAGTTGGCATGACTTTTCAGCAGAAGGCTGTTTGTCTAATTCTTATAAAGAGGTACACGTACTTGAAGTACTTTCCCATTAAGCTGAACAGTGGCATCATGATTGCAGCTATTTTCGGTGGGAAGCATTTGACAAGGGACATCCTTCTGAGTAGCTTCTTCAACTACCTCCCTCCAGATGACGTAGATATACTAAAATCCGTCATTGCAAAGGACACCATTTATCTTGAAGAAGAAGGCGAAGATGTCCTCAAAGTTTTGAAGTCGTTAAAACCAAAGACTGGGACTGACCTTCAGGCCATTCTTTAAGAAATCGGCCACAAAGAGTTGGTTCAAAAGCCAAGTTACGTGAGGAAGCCTGGGAAACAGTGTTCCAAACATCAGTTATTGTCGCGGATGTAAAATCTCTGCTGGCTATCTACTCAGTGGCAAAGCCATTAAAAAGAAGATGCTGTCTTTGATTACGGCTGATATTGAAACAGAAAAAGAAAAGGAGCTGTATGACTATCTACAAAAATTTGTTTGTGGATTGAATGAATCAATGGTGCAGAAATTTTTGAAATACGCCACTGGAGCAGATATAAATCTGTGTCGAAAAATTATTAGTTATATTCAATAATCTTACTGAAGGAGAAAGACGAATAGTCGCCCATACATGCGGCCCTACATTGGAAGTACCACTATCTTATGAATCGTATATCCAACTGAAACAAGAAGTCCTCAACATTTTGCAGAGTGGGTACTGGGGAATGTACTTTGCATGAACTTGGCAAAAAGACATTGTACATAATCCACAGTTTTATCACATTATCTTAATTTGTTTTGTTCGAAAGGCTAGTTTTGTGCTACTACTAATTTACATTAAAGCCTTTTTTAATCTTGTCCAGTTTATAAGAAACATCTACAGGCTATTGTCAACTATTCTTTTTTATATTTGTAAATATATCATAAGAAAGAAGTGCTATGTAAGAAATGCAATAGTGTCTCTTTCAGATTGTGACTATAAGAGAAGAATACAATTAAAAATATATAGGCGCAAAAACTATCATACTGTTTGTTTCAGGGAAACCTTTACACGATTGCGCTAAAGATAGCAGCTAAGCTTGGAGAACTGATCAGAACCCAAAAGAAACCTTCTTATGCTGAGCGTTCAAAAATTTGTTTCTTGATGGAGAGGCCTTACTGTACTACTTTGATTTATACTATTAATGTACTGAGTGATTCAGAAAGGATGTACTGAATCCCTGGCTACTGCTCTAATTGGCCCCACGCCCCAGTGGGTGTCTCATTCTCCTCTTGCACTGTAAGATTCTTTTTGGTTTGTTGAAACAATAATACATAAAACTGCGGTATCCAAACTAATGAATGAATGTCGTTGTAGATTTGCGCAGAATGGTAAAGTCTTAAACGCGGACAACGATTTCGCGGACATTGAAGTATTTGAACGTTCTTAAGAACGGACAACGAATTTGAACGTTCATAAGTCATTTTTTGTGTTTCTCCATAGTAAACATTATCTCTTTCCATCATTTCATATTACACGAATACTGTTCTTGGAATCTGTTGCACCCTTTGTTGAGATTGCATGCAGGTAGTGGTGGTGGTCGTCTGAAGAATGGGGCTAGGCACAGATAGGCTATAAGTAACTTGGATCAGCCGATAGTACTTAAAGTTTCTTGATAGTACTAAAAGTTTCTTAATTTGTTTCTTATTTTTTGAGTGCATAAATTATGATGTCGTTTCCAACACTGCTTTCTTGTCCGCGTTTTAGACTTTACCATGTGGGAAAATCTAAAACACGGAGAAGAAAACTGCGGAATATTGTTCTCACTTGGTCCGTGTGTCTGAGTTGTCCGCGTTTTAGACCTGGCCGATATTGTTCCTGGAAAAAATATTGCAATTTATCTCCATGATAGCTTTTTAGGGGTTTCGCATTTTCATGTCAGGATTTTGACACATCTGCACAATGTTGCTATCTTCTATTTCAAATGAAATTTATTGCCGATAATATGCTGCATTTAAAATGCTTTTCACTAAACAAAATTTGTTGCAAGGAGTTATAACGGAAATTATAAATAATAAAAAGTGTTGCCATCTTCTTGAGCGATTGTCAAAAACTTCAACCTGCCATAGAAAATTAACCGTTTAAAGAGAATCAACGGATATAAAAGCCCCGTGCGGGTATTCTATTATTAGCCTATCGTATTTGATGATGTCGACACGTGCGTGGATATTGTTTAGCCAGAGGAACAATAGTGTGCGTAGGAGTTTTCTTTGTCCTATTTATAGACAACCTCTTCTTAGCTCCGTTGATTCACTTTAAGGGTTTAAGTCAGGAACCTGAAATTTCAAATTTAGTCCTTTCTATGGGTAACAATTGAACATGAAAAAATGTGAGCGCGTTTCACAAACCTGACTTGACATGCCTCTGTTCAAATTATTTGAAATGACCCACAAACAAATTGTTATATTTACTGTATGTAACATTATTACCAAAGAGAGCCCAACAAGTTCATCTCCAATTTTGGTCAATAACCACATTATGGACTCTTGGCCCTGAAGAAAATATAAAAGTTGCTCAAATTCGTAAATGATAACCTTCATTATCTCCATGCAAAATTTGGCAACCACAACACAATCTCCTAAGCAGCTAGAGGTGATTGAAATTGCATGGTAAGGGTGGCCACATCTACGGTAACCACAAAATTTCTTAATAAATATAGCTGTTGTTTTTTGGAAAATTTAAACGCATCTATCAACTTTGAATAATCAATGTTTGTTTTAGGTTACTATCTACAGTAAAATGCTCTTTATTAGACCATTTCGACAATCAATATCGGAGACTGGGGAGAGCGGTTTGTTCTGGTAAATGGCGGATGCAGTTCTGGTAAATGGCTGCCACGGAACTTTTATGAATGCTAAATTTCCCTCTACAGAACTGTTAGTTTTAATTCACAGTTAAAATAGAGAAATTATGACTTAATTAATAACCGAAAAGGTGCCCCATCACTAATAAACCTCGTAACTAAAGGGAGATTGAATCTCCAACCAAGACCTCAAATCGAATTGCTTTGGCGGGAAAATATTCGTGATTCGTCATCTCCGTTTATTATCGAAGCGAGATAAAACAAATGTTTTGATAAGTTTCGAGAAGAAAACTAGGAATTACTTCACTCTCTACGAGTTGTGCACACTGGCAGTGATACAATAATTCAGAATTGTGGCGAAAGATTGCTTTGGGTGCAGTCATTTGGCTCAGCGATGTCAATGCAGTTCTTTTTCGTTAAAAATTGTGCCTTGCTTGGTGGAAAGAACTTTGATTTTAGATTTGACTAACTTTGAAGGATAAGGCGAGGACTTTAAAGGAATAAGAGTTGACGAGGAGCTTACTGCAAACCCAGAAGAAACTTCTATCCAGAGCAGGTAAGTCGCATCGCATCTTCTTCATTAGCAGAGAGACCATTTTAACATTAAAAGACCGTAATTTATAAAGGTTAAAACCACCTGAAACGAGCTGAAACCACTTAAAACCACCTGAAACGACCTGAAACAACCTGAAACCATCTGAAACGAAACGAGCTGTTAAAATCGGGATCGAGGCTGAAACCAGCTGAAACGACCTGATTATCCTAGCAACGAGTTGTACCGTCAGGGGAGTCCTATTGTACTCCACACATTGTCGCATTCTCTTTCAGAAACCAAAAAGGTACACACATTAGACAACTTTGAACAAAGGGCAGCCCAACGGTTTATGTGCTTTATCTGCTAATGTGTTATTTTGAAACTAATTCTAAAATTTTCAGCACCCTCACAGTGGCGTAACGCAGTTTAGGGCACCTTAGTTCGAGAACTAAGGGCCCCCAACCAAAAGGGGCCCCGAAGGGGCCCCTTAATAATTTTTTTATAAGCTGTGCTTTCCGGCCATATAAGCAAAAAGGCTTCTTTAAACCATGGTTTTAAACCTCAAAAACCTTTGCTGGCATGTACTGGGTGCGAAAAAAAAACTGTCCACTATTGCCACGATGAATCGTACACTGGACCGATTTTGAAGATTTAGGACGTAATCTTTAGCAAACATCCTGAATTGACTTCTGAAATTTTTTGCAATCTTTTGAGTTATCTGTTTCTTGAGCTATAAGCGCGTTTCTTAAAATGTACGATCTTGAAAACACTGAAAAGGATAAAAAACGAAGATCAATTTTTCTAAAGACTCGACATGAATGGACAAAGATAAAGCTTTTTCATGGTGATTTGGAGAAATTAAAAATCGATTAATTATAATCTGCTGCACGAGCGTTAAATTCTGGAGAAGTTGCAATGATGCGCCACGCCAAGCTGTCCCTTGCATGGCAATTTGACGAGACTCCATGCTTGCTTGACCTCATGGCGCTCCACTGTTTGTCTTTTTAACCCCCTTGACATAGGAACGCAGTACCTGCACCAAAGTATAAATTGAGTGAAATTATAAAAGGAAAGACATTTCTTTGTATCACTAAAAAGTAATCTTACATAATATTTTTCCCAACGCTTCACTAATGCTCGTGCAGCAAATTATAACTAATCGATTTCTGAATCCCTGAATCACAACGACAGTTTTCTCTTTGTCCATTCATGTGGAATCTTTAGAAAATTTGATAGAGGTTTTTTGATCATTTTCAGACCCGTTTATACAGTACTAGTACAACTTTGGATCCGTAACAAAATTGTAACAGATCAGCCTCCCATTTACACTGTTCCTGCTAATCCGTGACACTTTTTCCCTTCAATCTGTAGAATAAGTTTGTTCTGGAGCAGTGTCAATGCTTTTGAACCATAGCAACTTTGTAACGGGTCAAAACTGTACCGGTATTGTGTAAACGTGTTCTCAGTGTTTCCTAGACCAACGATTACAAGAAACTCGCTTATTGCTCAATAGACAAATAGCTAAAAAATTTACAAAAAGTTCTAATTCAAGATTTTAGCTAAAGATTAAGGTTTCGGTAAACGTTTGTAGGCCAAAAAAGCCAATTTTCGGATTTTTTCAAATCTCAGAAACCCAACTTTTAAGAAACACAAAGATACCATCTTTGGAAGTAACAGAGATGTCGAAAAAGCAGAATTCTTGATCGAAGGAAGGATGCTACAACTTCCCACGCAAAGTTTTTCTGTGTGGTTTAAATATAATCCTACCTTTTTGACCTATTAAGCCGGTCGTGTGTTGGAAAACAAACATGAAACCACATTTTATGTATCGATTCCTTTTAACCCTGTTCTAACCGGGTAAATTTTTATCGATTTTCTACCGGGGATGGGGAAAGGGCATTTTTCGCACTGCATGATAATGAAACTTGCACTGTATCATAATTGAACAAAGGAAAATCCAAAAATAGCCAACCTCGTCCCCAGGGCCTTTTGTCAAAAGTCCCTGGGGACGAGGTTGAAAAATAGCCTTAATTAGTTTGTAGTCACGTAACTAGTTGCTAGGCAACCAGAAACAATGCAAATTTTGACGAAGTCGAGCTATTACCATAAAAAGGTCTATTTTTACTAAATAACTGGGTAAAATCACCATAAAACTATCGGAATACGTCCTTGATATCCTTACTTTGCTGTTTCATTTAGTTTTATATCAATATTTTTGGTTCCTAATTAATTATGGACAATAACATTCAATGCAAAACTGTTAGCGCAATAATGATGCTTAAACACCATCAATTTCGCATTTACTTGGTGAAATCAGACGTCTTCGTCAATATTTGAAATAACTCCATGATTTTTCATGCAGAAATTACTAATAAATTAGGAATATGACGTCATTATGATTTATGACGTCATATATATCAAATGAAAGTACTCATCGGAACGAATCGAATGATATNTCTCCGCGAAGCCTACTGTTTCCAGAATTTGGTAGGTTTGGAATTACCAATCAAACGCACCCTTTTTGGCGCATCAAGTAGAATTCTTTTACTCAATTTCTGTTTTCACTGTTTTCACTGCTGTGTGCGTTCTCTGCTCTGTGACTCAGATATTTGACGGATTCTCTGAAGTTATCGAATTCAAGAACTTGTTTATGATATGAGTCATTGTTTACTTAGAAGATGTTTGACACGGTTTGACACCACATTCACATGTGGATTCCTATGGCACCATAATACGTCTCTTCCGTGTGTAGGGCATTTTCTGAGGCTCTAATTTGCGTGATCTCAAAAATTTTCCCGGGGTACCCCCGCACCCCCATTAGAGCTCTCCTCGCATCTCTCATAGCCCTTATAACATGATGGCTTCTTAGTCACTGCGTAAGGGCCCACTCACACTAAGTTTCTTAGGGCCCCGAGTGTCTCCGTTACGCCACTGCTGACCCTCATTGGATACAATCTAATGGACGTATTATTTGAAAACTTTGAACATACTTCTAAATTGACGTTAAGCGAGCGAACTGCTTTCATTTTTCATACGCTTTTACTGTACTGTCTGCATTAGATTGCTACACTTTTTATTTCTATAAGAAACTTGGATCAGCACTTAGTACTAAAAGTTTCTTAATTTCACATGAAAATTTTGGTGTTTAGTAGTAAAGTTTCTTAATTAGTTTCTTATTATTTTGGGCTTATATTTTTTTTATCCACAACGCCACGACCTGTGCATGCTTAGTCCAGCACGGCTCTTGAAACGCACTTTGCAACACAAGAACGACAGAACAAAGGGGTACTTATCAGGGACGTAAGGTGTTATTTGAAATTAGCCTGATAGCTCTCAAAGAGAATGCGACAATGTGTGGAGTACAATAGGACTCCCCTGACGGCTATAACTCGTTGCTAGGATAATCAGGTCGTTTCAGCTGGTTTCAGCCTCGATCCCGATTTTAGCAGCTCGTTTCAGATAGTTTCAGGTGGTTTCAGCTCGTTTCAGGTCGTTTCAGGTGGTTTCAGGTGGTTTTAACTTTTATAATTTACGATTAAAAGACGCATTTCAACGAACGCCATCAAAATCTAGAATTGTTTGGTTTGTTGCCCTTTGTTGTTTTCTTTTGAGTATCCATCAACGACAAGGACTTATTCCAGAAAACATTGCAAGACAGGAGGTTTATTTACCATAAATGAACTCTTCTAACTTACCTGCAATGAGTTTATGAGATTGCTAGATTTGTCCAAAATCCTCCACTCTCCATGATGTCCTCTTTATTTGATGAAAACTAAACTTTTGTAATAAAACCAAAAACAGCTGATACTTCCTTAGCCAAAAAACAACCATTCGCCACAATTCTGAATTATTGTATCCCTTCCAGCTCGCACAACTCATAGAAAGTAAAGTAATTACAAGCTTTCTTCTCGAAACTTATCAAAACATTTGATTTATCTTGCTTCGATAAACGGAGATGACGAATCACGAATATTTTCCCGCCAAAGCAATTTGATTTGAGGTCTCTCTTTAGTTACGAGGCTTATTGGTGATGGGACACCTTTTGGCCATATTTTAGATGATAATTTCTTTATTTTAGCTGTGAATTTAAAACTAACAGTTCTGCAGAGGGAAATTTATCATTTGTAAAAGCTCTGTGGCAGCCATTTACCAGATCTGTATCCACCATTTACCAGAACAAACCGCTCTCCCCAGTCTCCGGTTCTAATTGTCGAAATGGTCTAATAGACGTTAGTTTTAGGTTACCACCTAAAATGCTCTTTAATTGTTACGTTTCATGAAGAGACCTATACATGTCCCAAAGTAGGGGTTAATTTTTGACGATATTCAAGTATTCCCACTTCTTAGATTTAGTTTTTCCGTTCTTTCAAGGAAGACATTTTTAATGGTGCTTCGATTTAGATTCGTTTTTCAGAATTTCATTCAACAACAACTTCAGATTCTTCTGATGAAGCAAGGTGTGAAAACCGACATGACTGGGCGGTTCCAGGAAATTTTCAATTCATAACGTCCTGCAGGAAATTTTTCAAAAGATATCTTTTTTCCTTGTTATTTATTTTTTCACAGATTGTATTAGGCAGGTCCCGTTGTTAGGTTGTTGTTGTTTGTTACCCCATTGTAAACTAGGTATATAGGCAGGCCTCAAATTATTTTAAGAACAGTTCATTGAGGAAGATCACAGATCGAAACGTTTGAAATAAGTTTACTATCTTTTTGAATTCTCTATTAATATATATACCGGGTGACTCAAAAAAGTGTCCCCCTGTTTGAAAAATCACTGCAGAAAAAGTACTCGCGCTATAATCACCAAAATTAATTTTTCTGATAGCTCGAAGATTGTAGTATTTTTTGTGTTTTTTTGGTAATTTTCAAAAAATCAGTCTCTTGGCAAATTCGAATGTTTCAGAAAATTGGTTTTGCAGAACAGTCAAAAAATGGCCTAAAACGCATGATCAAATCTTGCAGTTTTCTAAATCACTAAGTTTATTTCATTGTAATTTTTGGATGAAAAGAAACTATAGCACGGATCTCATCGCATGAAAATTAGTCTCCAGAGTGTTAAAAATATACATTATCTTTGAATAAATAGCGAGCAAGTTCTCGTTTCATCCTCTCTCGCAATGCCACGTCTAAGCAATGATCAACGTGTTTGGATCTGTGTTGAAATGGCTAGAGTGAATAACGCTGCTGAGGTTTTACGACGTTGGCCAGCTCGCTGGCCTAATGTGCATCCTCCTGTTAGAAAAACAATTATGCAAACTTACCGTAAGTTTAGAGATTAGTAAGTTTCGTAACTTCTTTTGATCATACGTTTTAGGCCATTTTCCGACTGTTCCGCAAAACTAATTTTCTGAAACTTTCTATTTTGCCAAGAGACTGGTTTTTTTAAAATTACCAAAAAAACACAAAAAATACTACAATCTTTTAGCTATCAGAAAAATCAATTTTGACGATTATAGCGCGAGTACTTTTCCTGCAGTGATTTTTCAAACAGGGGGACACTTTTTTGAGTCACCCGGTATAGTTAGCGAAGGAGCTTATGATTAATCATTTTTTCATGTATATATTTATCACTACGGTATGTGTCTCATTTTTTCATAATAAGGAAACAACTGATGAAGTCAAGCAAAAGTTACCTAACATAATACAATCAATATGAGATCAGTAAATCGTTCAAGTTTCCTTCATGCCATTTAGAAATCATAAATGGTTTCTTTTATGGGGTCCTAACTTCAGCGGTCCCAACTTCATCCACATTTATTTTTCACAATGTCTTTTTAGGAAAGCTTGATATTCTCCCTTTTTGACTCACGGGTAAGAAGTACAAGTAGAGTCTATGGGATGGGGGGAATTTCGTGTCTCCTGTGTCCTGTCTCCTTTATCCTGTGGTCTAATTGGGTATTGTTTTTAAACAGACAGCGATTGTCTGATCGATTGTTTTTGAACAAACAAAGCTTGTGATAATGCCTTGCGATATTACTTGTCTCCAGTGCAATAATTGTTCGAAAGCTCTGCTTGATTGATTGGGAGAAAGGACATGCTAAACAAATAGGATTTGATGTCTGTGTCATGGCTAACTGACTTCAATTCAAATTCAAAAGTAATTACGTAAATATGCAAATGATCAAAACAAATTCTTTCTTTTACCACAATGAGCTGTTCAGTTTCTTGGGTGCACAATATCAGGTATGAAAAACTATGACAAAAGGCCTTGGGGACGAGGTTGTCTCAGAATCTGATTGCAAGAACATACAGAGTTGAGGGCAATAGGACACTTCTTCATTGACATTTTTTACAGCTTTTGAAGGCTTAAATAACGCCCGGGGGGGGGCACTTCGATAATTTTTGTACCGGGTATGTGCCACTGGACCGGGTATCGTTTTTAGCGATTTTGCTCCCAAACAGGGTATCATTTTTCACAAAAGTGCTCCCAGAGCGGTGTATAGTTTTGAAATAATTGCTCTCGTAAAAGATTTTACAAGGAATTTGCAATTTCGCTATTGTTTTTTTACCAGTTTGCTCCCAGACAGGGTAGTCAATTTGAAACAAAATGCTCCCAGACAGGGTGTTGTAAACTCAATACATGATACCATCAAATTCGTAGGAGAGCACTCCACGACAGAAATAAACTTCCTTGATACTACCCTATATTTTAACAGTAGAGGAGTACTTGAAAGCACTCTGTTCATTAAACCAACAGACATTTGCACCTTATTACATGCGCAATCATACCACCCCTCTAGCTGTAAAAGAGGGGTGATCTACAGTCAAACACTGAGATATAGAAGGTTGATTACCGATGATAAGAAATTAGGGGGTCATATAGAAGTTTTTGTAACAACTCTTGTGATTGGTCTATTTGAAAAATCTAATTTGCATAACAAAAGAATTGCTTCCATTGAATTTCTGTCCCACAGCAGAATGCATTCACAAAATCCGTGGCAGGATAAAATCTCTTATGCTTACTATATTGAATATGGTCTATGTATTGTATCGGGCATAATGAGTGTAACGGATGTAATGGGACTCACATAGCTATCCTACAGACACCCACACCCCTCTAAAAAGTGTAACGAGCGTAACGGATGTAATGGGACTCACATAGCTAGCCTACAGACACCCACACCCCTGTAAAAAGTGTAACAAGCGTAATGAGTGTAACGGATGTAACGGGACTCACATAGCTAGCCTACAGACACCCACACCCCTGTAAAAAGTGTAACGGATGTAACAGGACTCACATAGCTAGCCTACAGACACCCACACCCCTGTAAAAAGTGTAACGAGCGTAACGGATGTAATGGGACTCACATAGCTAGCCTACACAGCGTGAAACAAGTCAAAATACGGGAACAGTGAATAATACTATCCATCAGCAATACGGTCGGATACGGTCGGATACGGGAATGGAGGAATTGAAGGAATAATAACGGTTTCCGTATAACACTGTATATTTGCCATCAAAACTATACGGATGTATACAGTACTATATACCTATAACATTATGAATACGGAATCCGTTTTTTCAATGTCTATCTAGACATTCGAATACGAAATGGTGATGTTAAATGGGCGCTCTATCTCTTCGTTTGATATCACTTACTCTTACTCTTTTAAAGCTACAGGATTCGGAGATTCGAAACTGGGATACACGAGGCCTAAAAATATCCTATCATTATTAAGCAACATTCTCATCTCCTCCTCTCCCGGTGTTCTCTCTAAAAGGGAAAGTTCCTAGCAAGTGCCAATTGCCAATTCTTAATCTTTCCTGCAAATCAAATATTCTAGTTTCTGCTTGATACACTATAGTACAAGGGGCATATTTACTCCCCAGGCCAGAAATTCTGTCAACGTTTAGCGAAAATCATCTTGTTTTCTTCGCGGTTTTCTTGAGAAATTATTGGGATTTTTTATCTCATAGAAATCTCGTAGGCATTTTACGCTAGGTTACACTACACGCCTTTGTTGTATTAGAAATTTCACATGACAGGGCTTCTGACGACGAGGGTCGGGGGGCCATGGCCCCCCCACTTTTTTGCAAAATATGCCAAATAATGCGAAATATGCTTATCATGTTGTGCAGTGGTAAATTTTTTGCAAAGTTTGGCCCCCCACTTTTCTGGTCCCGTCGGAGGCCCTGCATGAAAACTAACAGTTTCTTAGTTTATGTCTTATTTAGGCTACTTATTTTGTGGATGCTTGAATTATGCAAAAATTTTAGCAAGAGAAAGAGTTGTATTTGGATAAAAAAACCTATAGAGAATATCACTCACGGAGAAAGGTTCAACAGCAATATTGCTGTTTCTTAGTGCTTTTGAAATAATCAGAGCAAAGTGATCTTACTTCGTTGTTAGGCAATATGGGGGTAGCAGTTACTACCATGCGACGTCTCGGTTGCTCCTGTGCAAGCTTGCTCCAGCTTGCTTCACAATTCACAAACAACAACAATGAAGAGTTTCATCAACAGTTAATCTCCATTCATATAAGCAGTAAAGAATTTCAATAGCTTATTGTAGCAAATCACAAAAAACGCATAATTTCAATTCTTGATCCCTTTGAACTAATAGAAATAAAGCATTTTTTTCTTATTGTCCTATTGTTTTCACCATTTCATAGTGCCTTTTGTAACGTTTACTAGCAAGTCTCTAGATGGGCTGCATATTTGTTATGCAACAATAGCTTCTTTAAAAGGTGTGGAGTCTTCATATTCCCCAGGCGTCTATGTTTTTGCGCGCCACTTTTTACAAAGTCGTTTGAGGCCATGCATTTTCAGTCTTCGCAAGCAAGATATTTCGAAGGTGGGCATACTTTTGCTTGTGAAAAGGTGGAAAGCCAAGACAGAATAACATCAAAACATTGTCCTGATTCATCTTACAAGAAGCGTAGGCTGATCAGTCACGTGACGCGATGATGTCGAACGGCTTCTCGCGAGTTTGATCGTGAAGCGCTTTGTTTTCAGAGTCGTTTTATACCGTTAATTTACTTAGTTTTTCATTCCAAATAGGTTCAATCAAAAGTAGATTAACCAGGGAATATTAATATAAAGTTTGTTTAATGAATACATACTTTGATTGCTTTGCTTTACGCAGTTTTCGTAGCCCAGTCGCACACGTTCAAAACGCGGCGTTTTGGTCAGCCATTTTCAAATGCGCTTTGCGAGGCGGGCCTCTGTTGGGTGGAGTTTACGGTAGATCACAGTTCTTTGATTTATTTTTGGAAAAAGTTGCATAAATCAGTCTTCATTTCGGCGAGTTTCGTAGTCAGCAGTTCTTCCATGTTGAGTTGTTGTAATTGCACTTATATTTGAGTTTAGGTCTGCTTCTAATTGTGTTTCTATTCCATTTCAAATTAAAGTTAAAGTAAAGAATAAAGATATACGAAGAAAGTTTAGTTAGGGCTATCGTATTGATGATTACATGATCGCGTGTTAATACAATCCTTTGAAGTATCCACGCCAGACAAAGACGTCCGCCTCCTGCCAACGTTTCAACTTATCAGTTGAAGTTGTGTGAACTTCTTGACGCCAACTGGGAATGCCAAGTTGTTTTTAGCAAATGCTAGAAATATGCTGCAATAAGCTGCATCAATTTTTCCTTCTTTTACTTGAACAGCAACCCACTGCCTGCTTACTTTCCTTGATGTCAAAACTGAGCATTGATAAACTCGCTTCTTATATATTGTGCATATCCGCAGTGTGAGGTTAACAACAGAGATTTGATATCTTCAACATAACTTAACATGCATAAACTCCTAACTGAATCATGGCAGATTACAAGAGAATCAATATAACAATAGTGTCCATAGAGAGTCCATAACATCGCTTAGGATCAAATGGCAAACTTCCTAACTTCCTTTCATCTTTGAAAGTTGGTGGAAAGGCGTTCTTTGTGGCCAACTCCAGTTTCTTCATTATTGTTGCAACTTCTGGTATTTTACAAAACAGTAATTCATTTTCATCAAACCCACACACATCTGTAGGTGGCGTGGCTTCAGCTGCAGAATTGTTTGGAGATGTATCCATTGAGCTGATTGCTAGGAGAGTTGTTAACTTTCTGGAAGAAGCTACTGTCTTATAAACGGTTTCTTATAAGCAAATGAATGTTTTAATTTTTATTGAAGTTAAAACTATTTCGCTTCTCTTTCAGGCTATCCAGAACTGTGTATTGACAAAGTCAATGACAAGCCAAATCAGTTGGCTTCTAGTTAGATCTAAGCCAAAGTCAATTAGAGGACAGGATATGCGAACTTTGTCAAAAACTGGAACGAAAACCCTTCAAGCACTTCAAGTTTGAGAAGAACATAAAATTAGCTGAATTTCGGTTGACAAAAAGAAAGGAACTGAAATTGATGAACTACAAAGGAATAACAGTGGTACAAGAGGGAGGAAAGACGGTGTCACTTCAAGCCAATGAACAGGGAGAAGACAGAGTCCATGCCTGCAGTATCCCAAGACATGATGACATCACAACCTGCAGTCACTTCTTCACCATCAGCCACTAAAAGCAGATCTTTTCCAACCCCTCGAAGAAATCGAAATCTGAATGTGACACTTAACTTCCACGGTAGCTCAAAACAAATTGCATTTCCAAGGAACTTGCCTGCCAAAGATGCAACAAAAGAGATCAAATGTCAACTGGGCATGTCAGAAGATATCGACTTAGCCTTTGTGTACCATCAGCATGGAGGAGAGTGTCTTTTGCCAAAGGAAAGCCGGCTAAGTATCTATCATTAGGGTTAAGATCCATGAGGGAGGACCAAAGAACTATTGACACACCTACAGAGGTGCAAGAGAGCTTGGAGGAGGACGGTGTTTATCAGCAAGTAGAGACAGAGATCCCTTCCTTGTCATCAGTATGACAAATGACTAACTTACAAGAGCTTATCATCACAAGATCTGATATAACCAAACAAGCAACTTGCAGCAACTGATCACCACTTGCAGGCTCAATGTGAGCTTCCTTGGACGATGTGTATTTTGGCAGCCTTACAAAGGAGTTCTTCACTGCATTTTGGAAGAAATTTTGAAAATTTCCATGCCTATCCTTACGTTTGCAATACCCCTAGTTTTTTTTCAACATAAATGGGGTCAAGTTGATCTTTACCTCGTGTAAATACAGGGATAGCCAATTCTGCTTCATATAAAATTTGACTGTCTTGAATTGTAAAGCCCCTGTCTGCCATTACCAAGTCTCCTGGTCTGAATTCCGCATTTATCTGCCAGAAATTTGTCTGAAGTACGCCCACCCCATGATTCAGATAGAAAGATTATAGTATTGTGTGGCGTAATACTAATCAGCACTTTCACTGTATTATGGCTCTTGTAATTCGAATACTAACAACTCGTACCTTAACATCGACACAGGGAAATATACTGGTTTGATTTTTATTGATCTAAAGAAAGCATTTGATATGGTGGACCATGATATTCTGTTGAAAGAATTCGAAAAGTATGGTGTAAGTGTGCTTGAGAATGACTGGTTCACCTCTTATCTAAAAAACCGTAAACAATTTTACAAGGTTAATGGTGTTTCATCTTGCATTAGAGATATTAATTGTGGTGTCCCGCAAGGCTCGCGTCTTGGTCTGCTTTTGTTCCTTATCTACATAAATGATTTACCCTTTTCGCTGAAAAAGGGGCATGTCAGTATGTACGCAGATTGCACTGCAATATCGCACTCCTCTAAGAGTCTTGATGGCCTGCAACATGACTTAAATAGTGATCTTTCGGATTTGCAGAACTGGCTCCATGGAAATAAGCTTTCATTAAATGTTGTTAAAACTCAGTCTCTTATCGTATGTTTGGTCCCAAATATGCGTAAGATCGAAAGCCAGCCTGATGCTCAACCATCGTTTGAATTAGATAATGTAAATATTGAGATCGTCAGTAGCATTAAATACCTTGGTGTCCAGGTTGACAATCAACTCAAATGGGATAACCATATCGATAATATAGAGAAAATGGCACTCCGAGCTCTTGGACTGGTAAAATATTCAAAGAAATATCTTTCTTCCGAAGTGCTTGCAAAAATGTATAGAGCATTGGGTGAGCCCCATTTGGGTTGATGTTGCTCCGTATGGGGTAATTGTAGTAAACATAAAATAGAAAGCTTACAAAAAGTACAAAATAGAGCAGCAAGAATAATAACGAATAGTGCTTATGATGCATCAGCAGCACCAATTATCCAGTGACAAGGCTGGCCAACCATTTCTAATCTTATTCAACAAGAAACAGCAACATTGATGTATAAATCTTTGAATGAGCTTGCACCCGAATACATGCGCAATCTATTCACAAGATGTTTGGAAAGCAATGATCATGTTCTCCACTCAACTGAGATGATATCAACACACTTAGCCAGTTCTAATGTTTTCTTTTGTCTCTTTTTCTTTTCTTTGTTTAACCAGACTTGTCATTAGGTTTTTATTACCGCTATTTTGTTATATTATATCATATCTAGTAATTTGTTTTTAACACCTCAGTTTGAAAAACAGTATGTATACTGAAACTGAAACTTGTTAACATGTATAAATATTATGAAATGAAATGAATATGTATGTGCTCTTGCCAACAGATTTAATGGTTTTTTCAACAAATACTTTGAAATAGGAAATGATTACTGTTACCCTCATACCAAAAGAGTACTGAAAGCACTTGGGCAAGTCTTCCCTCTCAGGGCATAAAATAATAGGACTTAACTTTTGATCAAGAACGCCTATCCATTTCTTGAATATTCTTCAAACTATTGGCACAGATATACCAAATCTGTAGGCTAGATCCTGATGGGGTACATTTAATCTCAATATAATCAAAACGAGTATAACATATCGAGAATTCAAGACATGGTCTTAACTTTTTTAGCAAGTTTCGAGGTAATTACACTTCTGAGTTCTGAAAAAAAGTTTTCAAAACAAGTCCATTTTGCGGATAAAGATAAATATGTTTTAGTTACCATGAATTGTTTCAAAACCCCTTCCATCCTGTGCCGCCATGCAATCTCTTCCTCCAGCTTTTTCTCGAGTTCATCTATCCTTTTTCATGCTGTTAAATCAATTGCATGCGTTGTACCAGTCTTTACAAGGTGGCTTAGGGTGGATTCTAACAATGGGTGGATCCTACATTTCGACATTCAGTCTATGGGGACATTTTTTTACCATACCCGGATTTGCAGTTTACTGCCCTGCCCTGATTTTGGTATACTTGCTCTATAGTAATACAACAAAAGAATGCAAACCTTTTTTAAGCCACTTGCGCTGTGAAATATCATCTCCATGTGCAAATTTGTCAAACAAGGGGTTTTCAAGGTCTTTATGTTTATTGACAATGTGACCAAGAAAGGACTTAAATTTTGCAAGAATGACATTGCCATTTCCACTTGGTGTTGTTGTTGCACTCCAATGCAAATGGTTCACGCATGGTTGAATCCACTCTGACAAGACTTTGAATCCCTTTAGCTTTGATATCTTTGTCAAAACTTTACGAACCTCTGAAGGGATGAAAAAAGATCTATATCAAACAAATGCAAACAACAAAAATTGGATAAGTAAGAATCCTTAGACATCCACAGAATGAGCAATAAATGCCAGTGATAAAGGGTACCCAAATTTTAAATCGAAATTTATACAAATAGAAATACTACACAGTTTAAAACTTTGTTTGCATGAAATATTACCGAATTCTGTGTTGAATAGGATGTGTAGGCTGATCAGTCACGTGACGCGATGATGTCGAACAGCTTCTCGCGAGTTTGATCGTGAAGCGCTTTGTTTTCAGAGTCGTTTTATACCGTTAATTTACTTAGTTTTTCATTCCAAATAGGTTCAATCAAAAGTAGATTAACCAGGGAATATTAATATAAAGTTTGTTTAATGAATACATACTTTGATTGCTTTGCTTTACGCAGTTTTCGTAGCCCAGTCGCACACGTTCAAAACGCGGCGTTTTGGTCAGCCATTTTCAAATGCGCTTTGCGAGGCGGGCCTCTGTTGGGGAAATTTATGCTTAGCAACAGTCGTGTACACAAAAATGGCGGATTTCAACTTCGAGAACAGACATTGAGCTTCAGTTTGGTGGATAGCGCTTAAAAATACGACATTTGTGAGAGATTCTAGCACTGTAAGTATTAAATTTTTACATTTTTGAGGTGGATGGGCTATTTCTATCAATAAGGCCTAGCCATTTTTGAAATCCTCAACCTTTTTTTACCTACAAATAATCTTAACCCTTGCATGCAGCAAACAATTTTTTGAATAATTTTTATTTTTTGGTTTGCAGGTATCCGAATTTCGGGCAATATTTTTGTATGAACACGAAGTAGCCAGAATCACGATATGAACTGTTCATTTGAGCACTTTTAAGTCTTTAAGGAAGGCTATCTTTGCTCTAGGAATACCATGACAGTATTTTTATCAAAAATATTTAAACACCAAATTTATTGGTTGCGCTCGAAGTCAGATTTAGGGTGTGGTCACCTATTTTTGGGTGTGGCTCACATCATTATAGGGGAAAATGGTACTTTGGGGGGAGGGCGGTCTGGTGATCTCTAGCATGGGGGTACATGTCATTTGATAGCACATTTGCTACTCCACTGAGAATGTATTTATTTCATATTGCCAATTATTTTTCAGATTTCATTCTACAAATATGTGAATGACAACCATGCCTGTGACAGAGATACAGATTTTTGATTACATAAAGGAGAATTTAAAAAGTACCAGCTCTGGTGAACTGACGGCTAAATTCGTGGAGAAGTATCCTGAATATGAAAGTGGAGATGGGAAAATCTTGTATAAGAGAATGATGAGGGTCTACAATAAAATAAAAAAATGGAAACAGCAGAGTCGAAAAAAGGCAAATGAATTAAATTTAATCAAAGCAGAGGCGGACATTTTTCAAATTGAGCCTACACCAAGAGCTTCAGCCATAGAGGAGGATGCTTCATCAAATACAACGCCAAATGGTGAAATTCAACATCTACATGAGCAGATTTCTCACTTGCAGGATGAAAATGATTATTTAAAACAAGAATGTGAGCTACTGTCAAGTAATATGATTGCCATCTACAAAGAATATGAAGAAGCAGCAGCAGAGTTAGAGAAAGTAACAAACGAGGCTGAAAAAAGCTATGACAGGGCACTATCTGCCAAAAATGATGAGGTTGAAGCTTGTCAAGATCAATTACTCGAAATTGAGATGGAACATCGAAGGGCAATCGAAAAGCTCAAGGCTGCTGAAGAAAAGCTGATCAAATTTAACCCGCGTAATGCCATGAGAAGGGAGGAACGACAAAAGATAAAGATAAAGGAATTGAAAGCAAAGATAGTGGAGGATAGAGTGCAGCTGACAAATAACAACGAAGACATGAAACAGCAAATTGAAGCTATCGGAGAAGAGAGAGACCAAATTAAATCACAGATTGAAAATGAAAGAGAAAAGGTGGAAAAGCTCGAAAAGCAAAAGGAAGCATACCAAAAAAAGTGTTCGTATTTCAAGAGCCAAATCAAAAGGAAGACTGAGGCTTTACAAAGCCAAAAGACCAAAGCAGAAGAAGAAGTAGACAGTCAATGGCTTAGAATGAGACATTTAGAGGGAAGAAATGCTGAGCTGCAACAATTGTTGGACATTTGTGAAAAAAGTGAAATTCAAACATTTGAAGATGGAGAGTATGTGCTCCCTATACGAGAAGTTGTAATGAATCTCGTTAAAATGAATATTGGCCATAGAAATATTGTCCCAGCCATTCGCGTTGTTATTGAGAAATTGACGTCACAAAAGTTGGGCAGATTGCCTTCCTATGGAACAATTAATACAATTGTTCATGAAGCAAAGTGTCTTGCTTTACTTCAGGCAGGGAAAGAAATGCTTTCGGATAAAGATGGTAAAATACCAGCAAATATTCTAATGGAAGACGCAACAAGCAAACGCCGCAAAACTTACAATGCTGTAGTCATTAGTACAAGCAAAGGTCTGAAAAATGTTAGTTTGCCGAATCTTGCCCAAGAAAATGCAGAAACACTTGTCGATATCACCAAGGAGACATTCAAAGAAATTGCAAATGTGCTGGGCAGGGTAGATGGAAATGATGAGATGGAAATAGCCAAACAGCTGTACAGTTCAATAAAAGGCACAATGTCGGATAGCTGTGAAGTTATGAAAAAATTCAACAGGTTAATGTCAGAAGAATTTAGTCAGATTTCAAAAGATGCAGTCAATGAAGCATCAAAAGTTCGAAACCACTATTGCTTTCTCCATGTCATCATTAATCTTGGGGATGATGCCTGTGCAAATGGTCTCGTAGACATCGATAAATGTTGTTATCCTGGTGATGTATTTGACAATTTGCATTCTAAGGCATCCTCCACAACCTACTCTGCGATCATGCTAGCTGCGAGAATGTTCCACCAGTTGGGATCAGAAAAATATGGCAGGTCCGATATGTTTGAAGCATATCTGGGCATGGCTGGATGTAACATGACCGAGACCCCAAATACGCCTGAAGCAGCTGCACATGGTAAGTCCAGAAAGGGGACACAGATCGCAGCCAAAAGCTCATACTTTGAGCGTGAAGTTGGAAATCGTGCACACATCACGTTTCATAATGGAAATGCGTTGTGGTACCATAGGGAAGAGATCCTCAAGTTCCTAGACCTCCACAGAGCAGATAATTCCATAACAGAGACAATGAAAACGCTTGAGAACCTGTTGAAAATGAAGGTTCCACTTGCTGGTGCAAGAGCTTTAGGAATAATAAAATGTTGCATCACAGGGCCATTTCAGCATGCATTTGATCAAATTTGTCAAAACATCTATGAAATGGTCCCCTATACTATTAAAGCCTGTGACAGCATTCAAGAGTTTTCAGTTGATGCATCAAGTTTGCTTGAGAATCCCAAATCCATCTTTCAAAACATCCCAATGTCCTCAACCAAATACACAGATTCTCTGTTTGCAGATACGAATGACCCAGAAATGGATAGTTTGACGATCATGGCTCTCCAACTGGTGCTCAAAAATATGCTCATCAAATTTGAGAGATATTGCAAGAAGTATTTATCAGAAGGTGAATTTGTTAATGCAACACCAGAAGAAAGAGAAGATCTAAGAAATTGCCCCTTAACGAATCGTGCCTGTGAGTCGGTCATGGCAGTGCTCGATCAGTGTGTCAAGTCCAAACCAAATGCGACCCCTGGATTCGTAGAATCGATGATAATGCTTAAATCGTTAGATTTGGAGGAGATTGGAAAGTTGCCCGAAGACGAGAAGCAAAAGCAGTGGAAAGTTGCCAAGACATATGCAGTAGAAAACATTGAAAGAAATAAGGAGAAGCTAGGTCAATTGTTAAAAACCCGGAAGGCAATCCTAAAAATGAAGCAACAGAAACAAAGTGACAAAAAAACTGCAGCGCTTGTGCATCGATCAAATATTGTTGCAGAAATATCTCAGTATGGAGGCGAGTGGAAAACTGGCAAGACTGTTCATGATGAGCTAGCAAAGCTGGGAAGTGATTCTGTAAAGAGAAAAGCCCTTGAAACTCAACTGAAATATCAGAAACACATTTTGCGGGTGCAAGAAGTACTTCCTGCTGGTAAGAAGAAGTTATTGCAAATTTCGAATAATACAATTAAAGACTTGGAAGCAAATCTGAAAGAGATACTAACAATATCACCAAATAATAAGGACTTGTCAGATTTTGATGCAGATGAGGTTAGGATAACTGGCAAGAGTGTATTAAGTGCAGAAGACAGAGAGCAACTAATTCAAAGAAAGAATTTCAGTTTTAGAAAAGAGGTTGATTGCTCAACGGGAAAAGCTCCAGCAGGTTCCGACAAGTAGTGAAAGTGAAGATATTTTGCCGATAGAAAAAGAGAAAGATACTCAAGTCGGTGCCAAACGAAAATCAGTCGATTCAAGTGCCGTCAACAAGAAGGTCTGCAAACCAAAGGTGCCAGATCCACAGTTTCTCGTTGGTAAAAGAGTTGAACACATTTTTCTGTTACAGAAACCAGGCAGAAAACGAAGGTCAAGGGCAATTTTCACAGGAACTATTTTAAACATAGCTAAAGAATCGATTGATCCTCTTTACACGCGATATAGGATAAGATATGATGTTGACAATGCTGATGACCCAGATAACTCAGACGATGAAGAAGTAGAAACTGATTTTNTAGTGAAAGTGAAGATATTTTGCTGATAGAAAAAGAGAAAGATACTCAAGTCGGTGCCAAACGAAAATCAGTCGATTCAAGTGCCGTCAACAAGAAGGTCTGCAAACCAAAGGTGCCAGATCCACAGTTTCTCGTTGGTAAAAGAGTTGAACACATTTTTCTGTTACAGAAACCAGGCAGAAATCGAAGGTCAAGGGCAATTTTCACAGGAACTATTTTAAACATAGCTAAAGAATCGATTGATCCTCTTTACACGCGATATAGGATAAGATATGATGTTGACAATGCTGATGACCCAGATAACTCAGACGATGAAGAAGTAGAAACTGATTTTGGATATGATTTGATGGTGGACTATGTTAATGGGGACATTAAAATAATTGAATGAAACGTTCGAAAGAGATAGGAACTGATGTGGTTCATGGAATATTGATCTTTTCAAGTTGTGTACTACCCAAAGCGTTGAGCATATTGGATTTTTTTCAATGCAACCAACAGCCCTCAATTTTGTTGTTGCTATGCAAATATTGGTTTTCATGGAAAATTTTGCGTGACCACGCCCTTCAAACTCTCGGAAAACACAGGCGACGCCCTTACCCCTCCTGACAGAATAATTTTATTGCATTTTTGTGCGAATCTCAGGAACCATCTTTTGGAAAAGTGGGGGGTCCCCCCCATTCCCCCCCCCCTTAGCTCCGCCACTGCAACCAACACATTGATCCGTTTGAGTTGAAAACTCTTTAAACTATGAGAGAGAGATAAATTCTGTTAATGGCAGGAAAAGTCTTATCATAAAGAGGGAGGATGCTTAAAATCTGAGTTGATGCTGCATACAAGAATTAAATTGTGTTGTAGTATCCACAAGTGGTCACTGGAATGGGGGTAAGGTGTGGACATAATCTTTGAAGACCCCAAATATCGTAAACAACTGTTCAGGGTGCTCAAATTTAGTTGATTGATAGTAGAAAATGTGACCAGTTTTTCATGGCTAAACAGAAATCTATTTTGATTTACCTTGCAATGATGACACAGATGGGGTCTGTCACAGACCCCAACAAATATTGACTTGGGCCTTTATCTATACAAACCCAAGAAGAACCCCCTTCCCCTGGAAAAATATAGTGCCCTCACTTTTTCTTTGAAGTTTTCAAACATTTCTTTTATACATCGGGGTTATTTCATTCAAAGGTAACCCAACAAGTCCTACATCAGCAGATTCCCTCTGCTGTACTACTCTACTATGGATGTGAGTCCTTGGCCTAAATGCTTATAGTTATAAAACAGTGGTAGGATAAATCCAAATATGTTTGTTGCATATTTACTTGTGCCTCTTCTGCTTGGTAATCAGATTCGTAACAATCGACATCATCTTCATCATCGCTGCCATCATCAGTCTGCTGTTGATTTTCTCCCTCTCCTTGTCTTTCGTCTACATGAGTGCTAGTACCAGGACGGTTTTCGACGCTCGTCGAGGGGGCAGTTGCATCACGCAAAGCTTGACGTATCATCTACAAAAGAAACAATCTCTTTATAAACCTAAACTTCAATACTGCGAAGCAAACTTGCATGACAGGGAAAAATGAAGGTTGGATGGTCAGTAAGAGCATAAAATAAAGTTGCTAATCATCCTTACCTGTCGATGAGCACGACCACTGGGCCTAGGCCTACTTCGCCTTGTCTGTTTTGAAGTGGAAGACGCTTCACTCTTTGTTGCAGGATAAATGGATGGGCAGGCACTTATTCCGTGCTCATCACGCCGGAGAGTCCTCATAAATGAGCCTTGAAAGCCAGGTAATGTACTAGAGGAAGCCAAATACTGCTCGTAATCATCTGGATTGAAATGCCGGGAACATATTCCTGATGTTTTTGATGCTGTCCACTTCTTCCGGGTTCTCTCGACAAAGTCAGTCCAGCGCTTTCGTCTATTGACTGCAATCGGCCTTTCATTGTCAAAATATGGGATGATGTGAACAGACACCCCTTTCTCTGCACAAGCTGACTCTCCACAACCATACACAACGCATCTCCTCGGCATTTTCACTGCCAAACGTTTTTGATAAATAAAAGCAGTCGTCTCTAACTTGCGCGAAGAGCAGCTAGCTATTGCGGTGTGGTGCTCTAACTATCGCAAATGTCTGACTCAATTTTCGTCACAAATCTGCACTATTCTGCTAGTGCCAGGCTCTTTTGCTAACGCGGTTTTGGGTGAGAATTTGAGCAAATAGTTATCTTTAGACACTGTTTTCTATACTTTCCTTAACTCAAATGTAAATTTCACTAAAGAAATCGAATTCTACGTGTTATAAATGTGTAAGATAAAGCAAAAAACCTTTTGACCGGATTTGTCCTTTAATAGAATTCTTCAAAGCTTAAAAGTTTTGGTACTACTATTTTAATACACCAGCCTTAAAATTCTTCTCAAGGCATCTTATCTGAATGTAAAAATTCTTAACATTCTTGAGAATTCTGGTCGTGTGAAAAATAGGATCCCTACTGTATTCACAAAGGTATTAGGATATCAATGACAAATAAGCTTTACTTCAGTTATATATACATAACATTACATTAATTCATAAACTAGATCAATAATTGGTTAACATTCAGTAGTTGAGTGTGGACGCACGTTACGGTAGATGATAAATTTTCGACTCGTTTTTCTATGAATATTGCATCAAAATAAGTATGAGTGAGTTAAATGCCGCTACAATAAAGAAACTAAAGGTTGATGAATTAAAAGCCGAACTCTCCAAGCGAAATCTATCCATACTGGGAAAGAAAGATGAGCTTGCGTCGAGGCTCCTGAAGGTGATCGATCCCGGCCTACTGAAACCGAAGTCTGATGAAGACAGGTATGCAGCGATGGCAGTGATGTCAGATTCAATAGACACTCAGGAGGATGCAGAAGGCGAGCCAATTGATGCCATATATGGAAAAGAGAATGTCAAGGAGGCATGCTTCGGTGATTCATTTTTTAAGTTTCTTGATAGAGTCTCAACACCACCTCAAAGACCACAATCTTCAGCAGCCGCTAACACTCTGGATAAAACCCCACCACCTGAAAGATCCGTACCACCTCCACCCGATATTTATAAAAGCTTTGAGCGACTAGCGAAATCCGTCGTCGAGCTGCAAAGTCTGCTTCAAACTGAACGGGATACAAACCTTAAATTGAAGAGGAAAATTTCTCGCTAAAATTGAAATTAGGCCAAAAAGTCGCCACAGATTGCAAGGTAAACAACCCAGAAAAGACAAAGGAGCCTACGGCAATTGTAAACAAACAGAATACGCCTTTGAAATCACCTATTGTGTATGAAAGCATCGAGATTGTTGACGATGACAATAGGGCGTCAAAGAAGACAAAGGGAAAGAGAAAAAAGAATAAAAGATCGAAAGAAATCTCAAACAATAAGGCCGTGCAAACAATAGCCTCTCAAGCTCCTAAATCCGTCCCCACTTCAAAAACAATGATTCAAGAGATACCCACTGATACCAGCACAAGGCATGCAGCCACCAAAAGCTTTACAGCAAATTGCAAAGCTACGGGGGAAACATCAAATGAAAAGAGCAGCGAGGAATCACAAAAAAGTCCAAACAAGCAGTCAAAAATCCACACAACAGCCATGTTAGGAGATTCCTTATTGAAAAATGTTCCTGGATGGAAATTAAAACAACTTTGTGAAAAGAATGAAAATATATATGTGCATGCTAGCAAACGGATGATGCAGATCCCACTGTGAGGTTTGTAGCATGAGTTAAGGAGCCTGTTCAAGGTAAATTTCTCTCCAAAATTTTTTTTAGTTAGCGGCAAATCTTTGTTTAATGAAAAGTGGTCGAATTAGGGCGAGCCTCCTCTATACATTATTAGTACTGGAACCTTTTCGGAACCTTGAGATAAAAGAAGATCATATTGAAACACTGTACTGGAACCTTTGGAACCCTTGGAACCCTATTTTAATGTATCAATGTTATACCACAACCAAATGCCATACAGTCTCTATTGTTATGCAAATGAGTATTTTATTTCAACCAATCAGCAAATATCTTCTGTGAACTCTGCTCTTCTTTACATTTGACCCAATCATATAATTTAGCTAGAAAGGACTCTCAGTCAATCAGCCAACCGAATCACTGGAACCTTTGGAACCCAGGTTATCCCCTTCAATGATGCTAAGCCAATCAAAATCGATTTTATATAAACTTCAGCAATACTGACAAAGTGCAGTCTATGGGATAGTGAGCAAATTCTGTCTCCTGTCTTCCGGGGTCATGGGCTGTCTATCATTGCTTGTGGGTCGTATGTCAACCATGATTTAAAATGATTATTGCATCTTGATTCATGAAATGTTCTCGCGTCATATATTTGATAACGATATGTTAGCAGTGCATCGTCAAAATTGGTTGTGTCAAAGGCTACTGCTAAGGTATGACATTTACAGAGGACTCCTAAGGTATTTATGGATCATGATTGTCGTCTTTATTCTCGTCCTACGATTTATAACGAAGTTGCGCTTTCCTCCTGACATGTCGACTCCTAAGGTATGACATAAATATGGCTCATCACTGAGCCTCTACAACTGAATCAGTGACTGAATCGGTGATTCTAGGAAAAGGAAAGTTGGGAGAAAAACAGTCTGCAGAAGCAAGCTTTAGGACACACAAATGGAGAACAGGTGATGTTTACAGAGCAGCTGCGAATACGATAAATGCCATCGGAAGTTCAAGGGCACTTCCAGCAAGGTATGAACAGTAGTTTCGTGTAGAAAACAATCAAGGATACATGCTAGCAAATTGGGCCAAAACTAACTGAACATGCTCACCAATTATGGGCCTAAATAAATGTATTGAACTTTACATAATAGGCCTATATGTTTCATATAGCCCTTGTTTGTTTGTTTGTACTGTAAAGCAGGAAGAAATATGACACCACTGCCCATAGCTACAATCTTAGCCAAAACTCTTGAGACAGTTTGCTTTTTGGAGGAAATTCCAAGTTAAGACCCTCCGCCCCCCATTGCAATGTTGGAAGATGATGGGAATGTCATAGATGATTTTATAACTATGTGTTCTTCAATCAAACCAACATTGCAATGGGGGGAGGGGGGTCTTTAGCAGTGGAATGTAGTAGTTTGCAGGCAGGGGAGTATCTTTCAACACAAAACGCATTTGTCTCAACGAGTTTTGTCTAGGATATCTTAGCCAAAACTCTTGAGACACTTTGCTTTTTGGAGGAAATTTCGAGTTAAGACCCCCCCGCCCCCTATTGCAATGTTGGAAGATGACGGAAATGTCATAGATGATTTTATAACGGGTATCTTTCAACACAAAACGCATTTGTCTCAACGAGTTTTGTCTAGGATGTAGCATCTGGGATAGCTCTCAGTTCTTACAAGTACTACTGTTGTAATTAATTTAATATCTATAAATAGAAGCTAAATTCACTTAATAGTACTGAAGTATTTAGCATCATCAGCTACAATTGAGAAGTCCTACCATCCAAAAACCCTCAAAAGCATATGCCACAGGTAAAAGTGTGGTGAAATAGGCTGTGAAATAGGCTATGAATTTGGCTTTGAAAGTAGCCAAAAAACTGAAATCGGTCAGCTAGTTACTACGTTAGTGAAATTTATCAAAAACATGTACTACCGGGTTTATCAGAAAAAACGGGCCACTTGCAAAGCGCCTCTGCGGTGGCGACTTGACTCTTACAAATTTATGGTATCGATTTTCGCAATCCATAAGCTTGAACTTAAATTTTGATGTATTGCTTTTACCTATTCTTTGCTAATTAAATAGATTTGTTGCTCAAAGTTACCCAAATTTGTTGACCGGTCGACGACAGACGGTCTCAATTTTCTGATACATCTCAATTCTTTAAAATTCCCAAACAATAAGTTTGTTGTTGTTTTTGTTTGATTTTTCCGAAAAGTAATATTCTAATAGGCTAGAATTAATGAATTGTACCTGGCATCATTGATTTGAGCGTTCGTGATAGCATAGTTTTGCCCCTAAAGAATGCTATTTTTTGACCATTTTTTAAGAAAGAGACATCTATTGGAAAAATGGTAATTTTGAATGTACGGTAATTATAACTTTGGGTAACTTTGAGCAACAAATCTATTTCATTGGAAAATATAGGTAAAAGCAATACATAAAAGTTTAAGTTCAAGCTTATGGATTACGAAAATCGATACCTTAAATTTGTAAGACTCAAGTCGCCAACGCAGAGCCGCTTTGCAAGTGGCCCGTTTTTTCTGATACACCCTGTATTCATCTTGGGCGACAATTAGTCGGCTAATTTCACAAGCAAGGAATTGGACAGCAATTCAGTGAAATTGGCTATGAAATTGGTTATGAAATTGGCTATGAAATGGACTATGAAATTAGTCAATACTAAATGTGTGAAATAGGTCGGCTAATTTCACAAGGAGAAAATCGCCTGAAATCACGAAATTACTTATTCAAAAGAGAAATTTGCAAAGAAAATGCAAAATGTAGGAGCAACATATATAGTAATATAATTTGTATTAAATAATCAACAACTAGTTCGTTGAACAAATTAAACTATCATATTCCATGTTTACTGTCCGCATTTGAATATGCTTTAAAATATGCGGTGGTAAGTAGTCCATGATCTTGACTCTGTGGAGAGACTGCTTCTCTTCAATATGTATTAGGGAACTGCATCAGTCACTTCATACTACAACAAAGGAAATGGGTTATAGATATCAACCTGACGAGTTTGTTTACAATTCAGTCCTGCAATCACAAAGATATGGATACCAAAGAATTTTTAATTGAATGATAAGAGTGTCAAATTTGACGATCAAAAGCGACTTAAACCAACACATTTCTGAATAATGAATGTAAGTAAAATCATTGTCTTAAGTCCGGCTACTGGAAAATGCGGGTATGCAGGTCCGGTAAAATGCGGGTCTGCGGGTCTATTTGAAGGCAGGTCCTGTGGTCATATACAAACGGTTATTGTATGGGGCAAGGAGCCATTTGTACAGAACAAAGCGACAATCATCAGTTTCCATGAGTTTTCCTGCTGTGACGTCTAATGTGATTCATTAAGCAACACCATTGCGATATGAGGAATTTCAGCACTTAAAATCTGAACAGTTACCTGTGTGTGTGGCATTTGGGAAATGAAAGGATCGTCACAAAGGTCACGAAAAAGAAA
>REGM01000016.1:1867982-1888058 GCA_004194415.1 Aurelia aurita | reverse complement strand
GGGGGGCAAAAACCTTATTTTTCGTCAATGGCTCAACAATTTTGCAACTGATGGTCTGAAAATGGTGTAACGTTAAATGCGTGTAATTCGCCTGCGCATTAGAATTGTTTACACAATTTGGAGATCAACTAGAGTTTGGTTAGATACAGGCCTGTATACTGCTTTCGTTCGTTTTCAGCCAGCAATAACGCCTTTGGAGAGTTGTCGAAAATAGAGGATTTTTTGTCAAATCAAGGTCCTCTATCTTTCATATAAAAAGGGGGCGTGGCACTATCTAATTAACTAAAATTAGGTAAATATTATCCACAGATTCTCTGTACATCTCAGATCAGCGAATAATATCGATAAAAGGGTATATCATGAAGGTGCTCTTTTTTTACGACGAATTTCACTAAGAGTAAATTCTCTTCATCATTATCAATGCAAAATTGACTACCAGAAATACATACAGTATATGCTTACATTCAACAAATGATGCCACATAAAGTAGTGATTGAATCAGGAAACCTTTCCATGATGTTTGTCACTAGAAAATGAAAACATTTTCTGTATGTAACTGTCTATTGTTAAATTTTGAAGGGAACAGTAAGCAAAAATAAAGAAGGGGAAATTTGAACAGGAAAACATGCTGTTTTGAATTGAGAAATATTCCAATTTTAAAATTTCGTATGCAAAAATTATGCAATTAATTTTCAAAAAATTAATTGAATTTCCTTTCAATATCTCTTAAATAACTCTTTTGAAATGGATTTGTTGAGATATAAAGGGCGAGATTTGAAATCTTAAATTAAATTCGTTGACATCAGCTTCAAAAATGGCAGTACAACGTCTTGTCTACCTTGTGACCTACAGCCAAGCTGACTTGGAAAAGTTTCCTGATTGTGCAGAGTTCGCAAATATAATTGTAAATAGTTTCCAAAGTAAAGGAGTGAGAATAGTTCAATGGGTCGTGTCTCTTGAAGCTCACCAGTTGCAAGGGCATCATTATCACGTTGCCGTGAAGTTATCTCGTAGGATGAGATTTGCCAAAGTTCTTACGACCTAATTGCTTGGCCATTCATGTGCATCGATGACAAATGTCTTTCTTCAGGTCGCAATGAACTTCACAAACGTTGCTAGGGTAATTCGTTAAATAGGCACATCTTCCGTCGAGAAAAATTACATCATTTTACTACAAAAGGCCAAACAAATCATGATAGTAAATCCTTTATTTACTGCTGTGCTGAAACGAGGCAAAGCTTCAAACCATCGAGAAATGTGCTTTTGTCATTACGTCATAATTTTGAAACCGAGGCCAACAAAACTCGGACAAAACTCACTTGCACTAGTCATGAAAAACCTAGTTTTAATTGTAACTAAAATGTATCCTAAATCTGGATTTTATGTCCAATGGCACGAAAAAAGATTTATCAATCTGATTTTGATTTAAACCTCAAGAGAACGACCACATTTGCAGAGCAGAGGATGTAAAAGCTATCGATACTCACTTTTTTTACTTTTAAAAGAGAGAAAATTTAAATTTTAAACTGGTAAAAAGTGAATATCGATGCTGTTTTTTAATTTCTAATAATTGGCCAAATTGACTAATTTCACACAACTGAGATCATAGAAACAATTTAATTCATTGAAAGTGTACAGCTAATTTCGCAAATAATAAAGCAAATCGGACACACAATTCCCCACATGAGAAACATGTCACAGCCAATTTTCATTATTGTGAAAGTAGACACTGCTCACAGTGATCCAGAATGTCAAAGAGTCAGAAATTTTTCACGTTTATCTCATTTTAAACCTCTAACAATGTACTTTTAAGTCATTTAAATTCAGTTTGAAAATGTTTCACTTTTGATGCTGTTTTGGGGAATTCCATAATGGCGCCAGCCTGAGTATTGTATTGGTGCTAAAATTTAACTTTAAAATGCAACAATAAATACAAAAAAATTGCATGATATTGCATCTACCAAAAAAATTAAAATCCACTTTTGGAGCAAAATCCTACCAAAGGGTTCGTACCAAATCGTACCCAAATTTGTTTTACAACCATTCATATTTTTCCAGTGCAACTGTAATTTTTTGCATTTTTTACAGGAATTTTGTATTTTTTACAGGATTTTGTTAGCGTGAAATTAATCGCTTCCCCGCAGTTACATGTGATTCGCATGATCAAACTTCATGATTCACGTTGTTTCTAGCCTAATTACATCCATACAGACCACTTTTTACTGAAAAATAGCTTGTTTCTTATTTTGGTCTTTCAAATAAGTCAAACAATTCTAAATAACCAATTTTTATCAAATTTAATGCTTTGCAATATGATGCAAATGTTAATTTTCACGAGTCCTCATTGTGTAGACTATGTCTAGTCACTGTAAAGCCCCTTACTAGACTTATATACATTTTTCTGACACAAAATATGCAAAAAAAATTGAAAAATGACGGTCCAAATTGAAAAATACGAATGGTCGTAAAACATTCTTGGGTACGATTTGGCACGAGCCTTTTGGTAGAAAGTTGTTCGAAAAGTGGCTTTAAATTTTAAGATTTTTTTGGTAGATGCAATATTATGCAATTTTTGTGTATTTAGTGTTTTAAAGTTAAAGTTAAATTTTGCATTTTAAAGTTAAATTTTGGCACCAATACAATATTAAGGCTGGCACCATTATGTAATTCCCTGAAAAACCATCAAAAGCGAAAAATTTTCAAACTGAATTCAAATTACTTCAAAGTACATTGTTAGAGGTTTAAAATGAGATTAACGTGAACAATTTCTGACTCTTCTGAGCGGAGAAACAAGAACTTGAAAAATGCCATCTAAGTGGCACAATTCCGGAAATGGTAATGTAAACAAACAACATAATTGGGCTTAACTTCAAAAATCAATATATCCGTTGCCTGAAGACCAATTTGGAATTTTTTTTCAGTATATTGATCTGCAGGGTGTATTTAATTAAGGCGGTACAAAACAATTTTGGTTTTCGAAAATTCATTGTTTGACTTTTATTCCCTTGCTGGGATCACTGTGCTACTGTCCTATTTCATAGCCAATTTCACATGTATGACTAATTTCACCAGTGGCCAATTTCACCAAGCTTTTACCAGCCAATTGTCATTATTGTGAAAGTTTTTTTTTTATACTTTATTTAACGTTTGATACATATTCTAGCTTTAATCATAAATAAATACAATCAGGTAATTAATACCAACTAACAGAACAGTAACAACGGAAAAAATATATATATAATATAGAACATGTTTGTAAACTAACATTTGCAGGAGCAGGGAATAGTAATTTGTTTTATTAGTCTTTTGAAAATTTCTAGATTATTTGCATTTCTTACTTCGGCAGGTATGTTATTCCAAATCTGACTACATCTGTAAGAAACTGTTTCCGTTCCATAAATTACTGTGTTTGGTTTTTTTGTAGAAAAGGTTTCATTTCTGAGATTATATGAAGATTGATGAAATCTGAAAATGTCATTCGAAAAATCTGGATTCTGGTTTATGTTCGTTTTGTACATTTTGATGGCTAATTTCTGCAGGTTTTGTTGATGTATGGTTAAAGTATGATCTTTAAGAAGCAGAGCTTCAACAGTGGAATCATAGTCATTATATGCCACCCTCAGTACCCTTGTTTGAACATTGTTGATTAAATTATTCATTTTTCGGCTACAAAACATCCAGATAATGGGGCAGTAATTAAAACAGTTAGTGATAAATGTTTTAATTAACAACTTTTTCTTCGTCTAAGTAGGGTGCTATTCTGGCAAGGGCGCTTATCTTTTTTTTCAGCTTCTTCACTACAAATCTTTTATATGTGATGATCAAACTTTAGATGATTATCAAGTACTACTCCAAGTAATTTTTCTTTATTAGTGTTTTTGATTGAATAGTCCCCAATTCTTATTTCACTGTCCCCACACTTTGCCCTCTGTGGTTCTATTATCATATATTTACATTTCTCTTCATTTAGAAGCATGCAATTATCTTTGAACCAGCTGTTTAGTGTGCTAATCTCAGATACAAGGATTGGGAATATAGTGTTGACTGTTTACCCTTTTATCCATATTGTGTTATCATCAGCATAATTGCACATTTCACTTTTGTTTAGAGATAGACAAATATCATTTATAAAAATATTGAAAAGCAATGGTCCTAAAACTCTCCATTCACTGCAGTTAGAGTTAAGCTTTACTCTTTGAACCCTGCCTTGGAGATAGTTGTGCAATAGTTTTAATGCATCATTACTAAAGCCATATGCATGCAACTTTGCTATTAATAAGTCATGTGGTAAGCAGTCAAATGCCTTTGACAAATCCATCATCACAGTGCCAGCAATGAGTTTATCATCAAGACATGTTTTTAGGTCTTCAACTTGGTGCAAAAGTGCATGTTGGGTACTATATCCTTCTCTGAAGCCACATAGTAGAGGAGATAGTATGCTTTTCATGTGACCATACATTTTTATTTTTTTTATACATGACTCTTTCAAATATTTTACTTGAAGAAGGTAACACACTTATTGGTCTATAGTTTTTCTTTTTTGTTGAGTTATCATTTTAAATATAGGATTGATATTAGCTTTTTTCATTTCAGAAGGGAAAATGCATGTTTCAACAGTATCACTGAATAGATAAGTTAGTATATCATAAATTTCATTAATGGCAGTTTTTAGGATTTTAGCTGGTATGTTATCTGGTCCAGTTGCTTTGTTAGCTTTTAAGGTAGCAATTTCATCTTTTATCACAGTAGTATTGACAGATTTAAAGCTAAACCCATCAGTTCCTTGACAGTGTTGTTTGATTTTCAAGATGCTAGGGTGATCTTTATAGTACCCTATGATTTGGGTAATACTTGACTTTGCAGGAAGTATTTCCTTGTTCTCATTTGAGAATTACTTTGAAATATTAAGGGTTTCAGTAATGTCAGTGAAATAGTCATTCATGATCTTTGAACAAACAAACAAACAAATACAGTATAAATAATTGTACTATGAACAGAGTGTTGTTTTGTACGATGTTTCGGGCATAAACCCATTATCAAGTGAAGTAAGATTAGTAGAATGTAAGATGAAAGAAGCGTAGATTCGAAAGATTACGATCAAAGGATAGGGAATCGATGTGACGCAAATGAAAGAATGAAAAGATAGGTAAGCATGTAAGAAAAAGGAAGAGAAGGAGTAGGCTAAAATAAAATCATTGTAAATAATTAAATTGTTTGTTAAGTCCTGCAGGGAAAAGAGTTCCAAGTTTGAAAATTATTCGCTTCTCCAAAGTCTTTCTGTTGGTATTGTCTGTGGGTGCAAAAAGGAGGCCAAGAATATTCATATCATCAGTTGAGTGGTTGAGTAAATTGAAGTGTTTAGAGATCTTGCTATCGGGGTCATTTTCGTGTTGCTCGTTAAGATGGATCTTATGTTTAACATTACGCATATGCTCGCCAAATCTGTTGTTGATTTGGCGAGAAGTTTCCCCGATCTATAAAATGTTGCATTTGGTGCAGGAGATACAATAGATGGCGTTTGATGAAGAAGAAGTAGAACAGGCTTTGATGGTGAATGTTTTGTTTCCGTTGGTGATTGTTGTTATTGGGTTGACGTGGGTACATGTTTGGCAGAGGTGGTGATTGCAAGGGAGTGTACAAGGAGACTCTGATGATCGAAGGTTTGTGCGTACAAGGGAATCTCTGATGTTCTTGTCTCTTCGAAAGGNTGGGTACTATATCCTTCTCTGAAGCCACATAGTAGAGGAGATAGTATGCTTTTCATGTGACCATAAATTTGTTTATACATGACTCTTTCAAATATTTTACTTGTAGAAGGTAACACACTTATTGGTCTATAGTTTTTCTTTTTTGTTGAGTTATCTTTTTTAAATATAGGATTGATATTAGCTTTTTTCATTTCAGAAGGGAAAATGCATGTTTTAACAGTATCATTGAATAGATAAGTTAGTATATTATAAATTTCATTAATGGCAGTTTTTAGGATTTTAGCTGGTATGTTATCTGGTCCAGTTGCTTTGTTAGGTTTTAAGGTAGCAATTTCATCTTTTATCACAGTAGTATTGACAGATTTAAAGCTAAAGCCATCAGTTTCTTGACAGTGTTGTTTGATTTTCAAGATGCTAGGGTGATCTTTATAGTACTCTATGATTTGGGTAATATTTGAATTTGGAGGAAGTATTTCCTTGGCCTCATTTGAGATGTACTTTGAAATATTAAGGGTTTCAGTAATGTCAGTGAAATAGTCATTCATGATCTTTGCAACATCTTTGCTATCTTTTATCAATGTATCTTCCTCAACAAGAATTATTTTATTATGGGTATTACATTTGCTGGTGAAAGCTGGTTTTATTACTTTCCAAAAATTTTTGCAATCAGATACAATCTTGATATCTAAGTTTCTAAAGTAATTCTTTTTAGTTTTTCTTAAAAGTTTAACACCTCTATTCCTGAGAACTTTGTATGTTTGCCAGTTTTCTTGTGTGCGACACTTGTAGTATTTGTTTTTTGCCACAGATCTCTCCATATTACTTTTTCTTAATTCTTTGGTCATGAAAGGTGCATTATTAGCTCTGACTGCTTTCTTTTTTAGAGGGGCATGAGCATCAAGTACACTAGCAAAAGTGTCAGAGAAAGAGTTATAGTTTGGATTATCTATCTGTTGAATTTCATATCTTAGGTCATTATTAAATTGATCTGCATTGAACTTCTTGAAGTTTCTGTATGTGACTATTTGGGGTTCCCCTTTAATGAACTCAGTTTTTAATATTGTTGATGTAAGTTTATGATAATCTGACAGTCCTGTTTCAACTGTTGTGGAATGGATGAAGTTGTGTTTTTTATTTGTAAGGATTAAATCAATACATTTAGGTGGGTTGCTTTTGAAGCATGTTGGATCTCTGATTAAGCTGTAGAGGTCATAAGCTTGAAGGAAATTTTCCAAGTTATCATTAGTAATTTCAAGATTAAAATCCCCCATGATAACAAAGTTGTCATATTTGTTTGAGTAAATGTCAATGAGCTTACTTAATTCTTCTAAGAAGTAACGGTCATCCTGGTTTGGTGGGTGGTATATTCCTATTATAAGCCATTTTTGCTTTCTTAGGTTTATTTCTGCACAAATAACTTCTATATCATCAGGTAAGTGATGGTTTGATAGTTCATGTGCAGGGATCTCTTCATTCACAAAAAGAAGAAGACCACCACCATTAGCTGTTCTATCATGTCTAAATGGTTTGGCATAGCCACTTTTTGTGAACTGGCTGTCTGGAAATGAGCTATCTATTTTTGTTTCTGATATCAGAAATACATCTTGTTTCCCTCCTACAATGTCCATTATCGAGTCAAATTTGTTCCTTATTGAATTTATATTTAAATGCCCTATATGAACCTTTTTTGGATTATCAACTTTCAATTTGTGAAGTATTTCATTTGCAGATTCTGAATTTCTAATTTCATCCTCATGGTGATGATTATTATATGTTGTATTGTACTGAGGGGTTTCCTTTCTCAATGTTTCTACACTTGTGTCAACCTGTCATTTCTTATGGAAGTGCTCAATGAAATTTCTGGCAAGCATTACAGTGCCAAATTTGTTCAAGTGCAACAAGCTTCCATTAAGCTCTGACAGGGAGATGTTTGAGTTATCTATGAAATTCAGTCTATTTGATTTGCATAGGTTAAGGAGTCCTATGTTAACAACATCTATCTTTGAATTCAAGGATTCATTATCGGCTCTGTAAGTTAAGGAACTCATACTCACATCGGTGTTAGGACTTGCCTGTTTTATAATAGCTGTAATATCTTTGATTTTACTCACAGTGTTCCCATCACCTAAATCATTTGTCCCACAATGAATAATTATCTCTGATGATTTCTTTTTTCGCTAGTGGTCTAATGTGTTCTTTACAATCATCATTAGTAGCTCCAGATACGCTGATTGTTTTTACTTTCCTTCTGTATGAGAGCTTATGACCTTGAATATCTTTGAAAATGGAATCTCCAAGAAGTATTACATTGTTCCCTGTGTCATTGGGTCTTCCATGTTGATTTGTCCCCGTGGTTGTCTCTTGATATTGCTTAGAATTAAAGCTGGGAGGGTTGTGTTTATTGGCAAATGGTTGTTTGGCAGGATTATGTTGTTTGTCATTGGTTGTCTGGAATGAGAAGTCTGGTTAGAGGAGCGTTACTGGGGTGCAAATTGTTTTGGGTATTGTTGGTCCATATCAGAAAGATTAGTTAGTGCAGAGAATCTGTTAGTAGTGGTTGAATTAGGTTGTGGTATGAGGCTTGGTTGCAATTGTCTTCCAAATGATGACAAATTTGGATTATATGATACTTGTATAGTGTGGTTGTAAGCTGATGAGTAGGTATAGTAATGGGGCATTAAATTACCACTGTCCTATTTCAGTAGACACCACAGAAAGTAGATACCACTGTCCTATTTCATAGCCAATTTCACATGCACGACCAATTTCACCAGTGGCCAATTTCACCAAGCTTTTACCAGCCAATTTTCATTATTGTGAAAGTAGACACCACTGTCCTATTTCATAGCCAATTTCACATGCATGACCAATTTCACCAGTGGCCAATTTAACCAAGCTTTTACCTGTGTGTGTAAACATATATCTCTCCAAGTCTGGACCTGGAGTTTGATGGCTTTGATATAAACTATTTTTAATGACACAAACAACAACCCATTTGATTTCGCTAATACTTTTGTAGCAAAATGTTGTATCAATTTTTAATCTGTTTCGTTTCATTATTGATGATGCAACATTTTTCGTGGTCTTATGCTCTCCTCAAGAGTATATATTTATTAATGTCTCGTTATTTCTAGTTTCAAATTCAACTTTGATTTGATTTCAGAATTATGAAAGTCCTTTAAGATCATTTACAATTTCATATTTTCAGAAATATACACCACTAACACAAGATTTTGAACGAAACATGGATTATTGAAAAATTATATGATTAAATCATGTTTTATATGTCAAAAAACGTATCCATGGCAATTTTAGGAACCACATCATAATTATTTTCTTGCGCTAAAAATTTGAAAGATATTAAACAAACTTCTGGTACTAAATTCATGGGCTTTAACAAATTCGGTAGTTGTTTTTTCTGTACCAGTTTTGTTCCTTCCTGTGTCCCTCTGCCCTGTTTTCCTTGTAGCCCTGTGTCCTGCAAATGTGCGTGCAACAACAACTTTCACGGACACAGGGACACAGCGAGGAATAAAACTGCCAAAAGAACAATTAAAACCGATGCTAAATCGTGGAAAAATTCTGATTCAAAATTAAATAATTCTAGTACCATGCGGTATGCGCTGATCCAAGTTGCTTATAAAAGAATGTGCGAGAACGTGTATCATGTTTACTAAAGTTCAAACAAATTTTGTCCTTGAACAATGATTGAGTTGTGATTAAGTTTAGCTAGATGAATTAATGGCTGCAAATTTAGAGCTTTTATCTGGCAACTTGACAGGCAGATTTAATGATGTAAACTATGTGCGGAAAAATAGCGCTTGTTGGCTCTTTTAGTAAACAACAGAGCCGGCTTTAGAATTTTCCCCTCCAAATGATACACGGCTTTCGAAAAAAACGGCAAAAAGTATACTCCAAAACGTAAACAATACACAAAATACGCCTTTTGACAACCGGCTTTAGAAAAATTTCCTTCTTTTGATACCCGGCTATAGAAAAAAGATGCGAAAACGATACCCGGAAAGGAGTGCACATCCCGTCAGCAAAATATATAAGTACCATGCAAAAAACACAACAACAACAGACAAGCAATTTCATGTTTCACAACACGGTAAAATATTCTTTCTCGCCCCTATCTTCTACATGCACCAGAATTCTTCGCCCATCCCCATAGGGTACCTATTTTTTCATAAGAAACCACTTATAATAAGTTTTCAATAAGTTTTTTGTCAATGTTTCTCATAATGTTACCAAATTCATACCAATAACTAAAAAATCACCTATGTCCTTCATGAGTAAACGAATTAATAACTCATTGTTTATTTCTCATTCTGTCTTTTTTGAAATATCTGATATAATTAATCTGTTGAAAGTGGGCAAATCTATAGGCCCAAACAGTATCCCAATTAAGAATTTCAAATATGATGAACCTGAACCTATGAGAAAATAACCCCTTCCAGAAAAGTAAGAAACTCTATTATAGAAGTGATCAGAGCAGAGGTCAGTTGAAAGGTAAGAGACTGTTTCAACGTTTGGTTATGACAACTGCAGTGCTGAAAGTCTAAATATTGCTGTTAATAGCATCCTTGAATAAATTCAATCGTTGTAGAAATAGACATTTGTTGATGTTGATATTTTCCATCGTACCATGATAGTGACTATGAGTATGTCTCTATCTAACAGTCTATTAGGCCTAGTCGTATTCTTCACCCTTTGAACTTTGGTTTTTTTTTTGTCTCGTTGACTACTATCCACTATCATCTGGACACTGTTCTGTACTGATCTTGATGACTTTACATTTATAACACACAATCTTTATAAGATATCAATTAAAATCATGTTGGCCTGTAAGCTGTGATCATGTTGCCCACTTTTATTTGGTTGATCTCTCTGCGGCTATCTTAANACTGAGTAGTGCCTGTTTGTTTGTTGTATTGTATTTATGAGGATCTAATAGGAGATGAGCAACAGAATGAGGTTAGCCTTGGAAATTGGAGATGTTACATAGAATGTAAGAGTACCAACGCCTAGTAACCACTTAAGTTTTAGCGTAAACAAAGTTGCAACGGTCTACAGTTGTTAAGTTTATTTTAGCGCTAGAATTGTATCGATTCCCATTACGCATTTGAAACATGTTAGATATTTAATCTGATTAAGATCTATAGTCATCACAGAAATAAGTAGAGCGGAAAAATCTTTCAGTCTTTGTTATACGTAGAATATCAATTATTGTTCCTATATTGCTAGAATGTCCCAGAAGATCATCTTTTGTTGCAGTATCGTTATCATTGGTACATTGTAGAACAATGCTCGGAATATTATTTGTTTATCGTTGGCATTAGATTTGACACATTAAGATCATCAATCGACCAATAAGATCCTTTGTTTTGAGAGTCGCGAAGCAACTATTGTTCGTACTTGGCTATAAACATCTTTGTTTAGAGAGTAGAGTGAAATTTGGGGCAGTAATCAAGGTTGAATGGCAGGGACGCAAGTCACCTTGCAGAACCAATACAAAGTAATACACAGTGTGATATATCTAGATATGTGAAACAGAATGGTGGAAGGAATATATAAGAATGAATAAATACGAATTTGTTGTTGTCTATACTGACAAATCATTGAACGATATGTTATACTGCTTGGAAACGCTCGTGCCATTCCGAAATACAAATCTTTGTACACAGGTGACAGGAACGGAAACGTTAAAATGACATTACATGACCGAAGTGGAAACAGGCAACCTATTTTACATTTGGTGGCCTATATTACAATTCAAAAGAGAGAAAATCAAAAGTATCGGTAAGTTGTTTTATAACTAAGGGCGATCATTGTAGCTGAATCAAAGATGACCTGATTTTTCTGCAATTAGATCTTACGAGGGGCAAATCACTGATCATATAAAAAATCAAATAATCATAAATCAATCATAACATAATCACAAAATAATCATAGAATAATCAAAGATAATCTCTTGTGACTAAGGGACGGGTCATTAATACTTGCCGGGGAGGGGGTGGAAGACATCTGGGAGGGGGGACCAAAATTTTACCTACTCAAAGAGAGGGGGGACGAAAAATAAAGCACATCTCAAGGAGGGGGTATGAAAATAATTTGAGGTAAATCCTGATAATTTCTAAAAACTAGTTCTTCAGGAATTAAAACATAGTTGTTCAGTTTCTATATACACAAGTATATATATGTATTGGGAGGGGGGTTGAAAATATTTTCTGCAATGTTGGAGGGGGGACGAAAATTTTTGCGTAAATCAGAGAGGGGGGACGAAAATTCCATCAAATATTTGCAAATGTCTTCCACCCCCTCCCCAGCAAGTATTAATGACCCGTCCCTAACAATCTCGTTCACTTTTTTGGGAATGATTTGCCCTCTGATCTTACTCAGGAAACGGATGCACATGCCCAAAGAGTCCAATCTGCTGACATATTTAAGTTTCTTTCGGAGTTCTGGCCAGTGCAGATTTCCGCAGATGTAAAGAAAGCAGGCTGTAAAATTGCTTCGAAACCTGGATGCCAACTCACTCAGTGTGCATGCGAAGAGAGGTACTTGAAAGAATATATGAGTTTGAACGGAATAAGAAGGCAATCTAAACATATGCCACCAACAGGGACAGATTTTGTAGCAAATAGCATCAGGGTCATCAGGTGCTTTTGATTGACACGCCATTTCAAAACGATTAACGATCACAGACAAAGGGAATTCTCTCAAGCAACAAATGAAAACAAACGAAGCCGCAAAAGATGCCCTGAAACCAGTATGGCTAAATGTTGCGTTGTGCACGCGAAAAGTAATTGGTAAGAGAAGTCATGAGTATATATCGAAAGAAGAAGGATACATCAGTCTGGCGGAATTTATTCATTTGATTCAGAAGCTGAGCCTAAAGCTGGGTACTCACTGAGCGTTTAAGTGGGTTTAAGTGCGTTTATCTTTGCGCGTTTAAGTGCGTTTATAATCTTAGATAAAACCCAAGGTCATACTCACTGCCAAAACATAAACGCCAGCATAGACGCCAAGACATGGTTTCAAAAGCAACGGGCATGGAAAAGTTAAGGAAAAGGTTTAAGGTTACGGTAAACGTTTGTAGCACAAGATTGGGTTTTCTCTCCCCAAAAGCCAAACTATTAGCGGAATCTAGTTAAATTATGCATCATTCGATGCGTAAGAATGTAGGGATTCTAACCATATCAAAATAATTGGCAAAGATTGTAAAATGATATTTTCCAGGGAACTTTATTGCTTAAGAGAGCATACCTCCTTCAAAAGCTATTTTGTACCCTTGCGTTTAGCGTAACAAAATCTAACTTATATCAACAGGAAGCGCACATCCTAAGCTACCAAAGAGAGTCTCAGATTCTTTACATTCCTCATTCCCTTGAAATTATACGCGGTCATAAATTTGCAAATAACTTCTCTGCCCTCCCACAGTTTTATTGGGCTATAAAAGGCGGACCAGAGGACATACCAAGATTCCGAGACACTGTTTGCTCGCCTGAAGCCTGCTCTGGTAGTGTGCAAAATGTGGAGCCATTCGATTGGTTCCTTGGGTACAAAATAGCTTTTTCGTACCTGCACCTAGTGGATTTGTAAGTCCCGAAAAAGGGCTTTTTACTGATGCCACTTCAAATGTAAACATCAAGGTCAAATAATCCACAATGTAATCCGGGTCAAGCAATTACTGCTTATAAAGCAATTTGTAAATTTAAACAAAGGAATCGATACATATAATGTGGTTTCATGTTTGTTTTCTAACACACGACCGGCTTAATAGGTCAAACAGCTAGGATTAGGATTTAAACCACACAGAAAAACTTTGCGTGAGAAGTTACAGTATCCTTCTTTCGATTAAGAATTCTACTTTTTCAACATTTCTGTTACTTCCAAAGATGGTATCTTTGTGTTTCTTCATAGTCAATAGAAGGAGGAGGGTCTGGTCACCTATTGTTCTGTTCAAAGGGACCGTCCGTGCATGTTGAGGCAACTAGTTTCCAGCCTCCAAGCACACTTCAAGGTGCACAAAATGGCCGTGCAAACACCAAATGAAATCTCTGGAGCGGACTTGGATATCATCTTGGACATGCTAGAGGATGATTTTTTCGATGGTGACGAAGATTTACAAATTGAATTCGAGAAAGTACGAGATGAGGTGAGTAGTTCTTACGTTCTTTTGTGCTTTCAGTTAGAAAACTATTGATTTTAGGCCCATTACGTGATATGCCGATTGAAAAAAGGGTTCTTTAATTTTTCCATATTCAACAAGCTCTGTTATCATGTTGGTGGTGAATGTAAGTGGATTTTGGGATGAAATATTAAATTTAGTGTTCATTTTCCTTTCTCAGGTCAACGAAGATGTTACTTTGCAGTGTGAGGAATGTAACAAGAAGTACAAAACTAAAGGGGGGTTGGAAAGGCATTCAAAAGCAAAGCACCAATAGACCAGGCGGATATTACGGCAAGGGTAACATCTCTCCGAACTTTGTGCCACCATGATATTTAGTTACCCATACCCTCTGGTAATAAGAAAATTTTTGGTAAACGGCGAATTCCTGCTGCGTTTACCAAATATGGGCATTTTTCCAAACCGGGGGTTAGAGCCTTTTTTTAATTATACATACTGCAGCTTCCACCATATCTACTGTTTTCCTACTTCGAAATAACATGATTCTATTATAATTATCACAGTAAAGAAGTTTCGTCATTGCAAGATGATAGCAGAATATGTAAATTTTTAATTTGATACCTCCAAAAGACGGGGGTCATACCCTTAATCGGTGTATTTTTCATAGAATTTTCTACGTCGTCGTACATACATATGCGCAGATTTTTCTGGTAACTTTCTCTTTTATCTACTTTAAATGCACTACCAATATTTACCATCAACGAAAGGGCTTGCTGAAACGGGGGTCATGTCAGTTAACTTTATTCCGTGATTTTCTATTTTTCGTAGTAAACACCAAAAGATCTTTTTCAATGAATGGAATCACATTTTACACCGTTATTAGTCGCTTCCTTTCTCAGCCTATTCCATTGGCTACTGTTTCCTGAATAGTTCTGTACAGTGCCATTAAGAATTTATTTCAGGATGTAGCACCCTCTCATTTAAAACTACTGAATACAACTTCAGTCAATCCATGGTTTCCTATTTCCTGATGGGCCAATAACAAACAGCTATCTCATAATAAGAAACATGATGTCGATTGTACAAGCAAATATCAATTTTCAAACAATTTTATTTTGTGAACTTGCCGTCTGATAAAAGGTTGGCTCAGCCACGGGGAAAGCAATGGAATGTGTTGTCCACTATGTTATGAAGGATGTATGTTACTCAGAATTAAAGGCATTATCTAAAAATCAGCATGAAAGACTAAACGAAGCCAAACTGATACGACAACAATCTACAGAACGAAACCAGCATCCTGAGCAATGCAGTTTGATACCAGATGATGAATTTGATGTGAGTTTGCACGGCGTACACTTGGAACCTTGCTATAAGAAATTCACTGGAATCATTGCAAAATCCAAAAAGCGCAAGGCAGTTGGAGATATTTCGCCTGTAATTAGGCCTAAGCGAAGCAAAAATGACGCCACAGCTACATGCTCAACTTCTGGAATATTTCCAAAACACTGCATCTTCTGTAAGAAATGGAGAATCACAGTGAAACGTAAGATCTTTACGCCACACACGTTAACGACTCTTAGTGCAGAGCATAAAATCAGACAAGCTGCAGAAATGAAAAATGACACAGAGCTTATCTTACAGATATCTGCTGTTGATTTGATAGCAAAAGAATTGATGATGCATAAACAGTGCTACATAGATTATGTTAGATGCTTAGGAGAGGTTAAATCAAAAGAAGATGAAGGAAATGACGAAGATCATCAGGAAGCTACCAACAATTTTGCCAGAGTTAAAGATTTCATTCAAGAGGCCATTATTGAAGGAAACAAAGCAGTATCAATGAAAGCAATCCACAGCCTTTACGAAACGGGATATGGCCATGTGCACGAGAAAGTGTACCGAAACAGGCTCAAGTCGAAAATTATAGATGAATTTGAAAATCAGCTCAAGTTCTTGCGTATAGATGGTCAAACCCCGGAGGTTATAGTAAGCTCCGAAGGCCTTGATTCAACGACTGTAATTAAGGACAAAAGTGTTATCCTTAAAAAAGCAGCTGAGTACTTGCGCCAAGATATTTTAGATTATGCAGCAAAGATAAAAAGCGCAAATTGGCCTCCGACACATGATTCACTTAAAGAGGATGAAAAGGAGTTTCCTCAACTCATTAACGAGTTTTTGACTTGCGTATTGAAACCCAAAGATCAGACCTGCAGTGAATCTGTGAAGAGAATGATTAGTTCCTTTGGGTATGATTTAATTCATGGGGTAACCAATGGAAGAGTAATCACGCTGAAACATTTTCTTCTGGGTCTTGGTCTACATAACATAACTGGTTTGAAGTTGCCAATCAAAGTTCTGTCGCATCTTGGCCACTGCATAAACTACGACCTCGTATGTGAGATTGAAACAGCTGAGGCTGAAGTTGCTCAGAATTTTTATGAAAATAATCTTGAAAGGCTATCTGGGGAACTGGAAGGACAGACACAGCTTTTAACATACTGGTGGGCTGATAACTTTAATCAAACACTAGATTCCATCTCTTGCCATGCGGTTATTAACTCAACTCATGTTGTTGAATTTTCAGAGCAGGCAAATGACACTGTTACAGATCCATTAAGTTTAAGTGTCCCAAGAAGTAAAAGAAGATCACTTCCCGAATCAAGCAATCTCGTTTTACCCGAAGTTCGAATAAACAAACTAAAGGAACCTGTGATTGTTTCAAATAGTTTTTCCGAAATAAACAGAGACAATTTGAGGGGAAAGGTTGATTCATTTGAAAGGTTTTACGCAGTCTGGGTTATCTTGCGCCTCCTAAACAGTGCAGATCAGGAATTGCCTATGTTATCTGGCTGGTCTATAAGAGTGCAGCAAACTATCCAAAACAACATTGCCATCCAAAAAACAAAATTAACTTACTTGCCACCGATAAATGCACCTATCACTGATTTTGCTACAATGGCAAAAGTCTTTGAAATTGTACAGGAACGAGCAAAGCGAAAGAACACGTTGTATGCGAACATTACTCTAGATGTAGGAGCAGCAATGACTGCCTATAAAGTTCTTTGGAATTACCAAGATAAGTTCAAAAATGTTATCATCCATCTTGGCGACTTTCATTTTATGAAAGAAGTGTTTGCTGTTCTTGGAAAGTTGGTCACTGGATCTGGTTTCGAGGATATAGTATTCCAAGCAGGCCTATGTTCCGCTGGCAGTCTGAATGGTGTCATTGCAGGATCTCATTACAATCGCTGCTGGAAAATTCACAATCTCCTTTCAGAAACCTTGGAGAGGTTGCTTTTCGAAAGGTTCGTTGCAACGGCTGGCAATTTTCATATTCCGGAGGTTCTGAATACGCGCCACCAATTTGCAACTGCAGAAGAACATTATGAGTCAATGGCAGCTGATCCAAGTGTAGCAGCATTTTTGAAAGTGTACAATCAGTTTGAAGAAGACGTAAGGAAAGGAGTTCATGGGAAAACTAGTCAATTCTGGATGGTGCACTATATCGATGTCATGAGAAACCAGCATTTGATTCATCTTTCAGTTCAAACAAACAACTTCTTCCTTAGGCTACATGGTCTTAAATCGATGCTACCTCTCATGTTCGCTCTAGATAAACAGAACTATGCACGTTATGGATCTCTATATGTGAACACTCTGGAGACTCTGGAAGAAACCCATCCTGGTTGCAAGGAATTGATAGAACTGAAAGGATTGTCAGTGCAAGCCCAGGACAGATATCCATGTCGCACAGCAGTTGACCAAAGGGGGGAGCAGACAATGAATAGGGACGCAAAAGTTTCAGGTGGAATAAAGTTTTTTGCATCTGATGCAAATGCGATCATGAAATGGACCCTTAATCGTGCCGCTCAAGCAAAGAACACCAGGGAGCTTTACAGTCTGGCAGGTGTGAAGCAATCAGAAGAAGTGTACAAGATGAATCGTCCATCTGAGGTTTTGAATTCAGAAAAATCCATCAAAAAGCTGTACACAGTCATCACAAAAGAATACGTGAATCCGTTTGACCATGCTCTCGACCCAGAAAGTCTCTACAACCTTAGTTCAGGAATTCCTGTAAATGACGAACTTGCAGATTCAATCCTTGGTGTGAATGATGTAGGAAGAGAGTTATACGACGATTTCATCGAGTCCAGAATCAAGTCTACGGCTGTTAATATTCACGATCCAATTAAACGACAAAAACTTGCCATTTTTAAAGATGTTAGCAAGAAAGTGGCCATCACCATAAAAAGTAAGCAACAGGTGGTAGAAGCAAACAGAAACATCCTTGCAAAGCTGTTGGCGTATTCAGCAAAATTCGACAAGGTAATTGATTTCCAAACAGCGCTCAAGTATCCTCTTTTTTCTGTACCATTATCTTTGGGACACCCAGATGGTACTAGACGAACGACAGCGAAGAGTAAGTTCATGGAAGTTGTTCTCTCCTATGAAAGCAGTTCCATCGATCCCAAAGAACTGACCATAAAGGTACCAAAGGAACAAGTGTCAGCGTATCTAGTAGATTTGATGGCATTGATAAGATCAACCCCAGGAATCTGTGACACATACCACGAGCTTGCATTCAAGTTAATATCAGTAATACCAACTGGTTATGACAGAATCGATATCGTTGCCGACACATACAGAGAAAGGTCGTTGAAGGATCCTGAACGCGCAAGACGTGGTGTTGCTGGTAAAGTCATCGTGCAATCCTCTCTTTCGAAAATCCCACGTAATTTTTCCGAGTTCTTAAAGAATGGAGAAAACAAAACGAGACTGATTGAAATCATTTGGGATGTGATAGCACGTAACAGGATCGAAATTCTTGAGCGGTTGAGATGTAATGAATTAGTATACTCCATGGATGGTATTTGCCACAAAATCTCTTCTGAGACAAATGATGTGATGCAAGACTTAAACAGCAACCAAGAAGAAGCTGACACCAAGTTGTTGTTACATGCAAATTATGCATTGTCTCAAGATTCTACCAAGGCAATCATTGTTCGTTCACCTTCAGGTGACGTGGACATTAATATTCTCTTTGTATCCATGTTTGAGGAAAACGCTGACAAGATATATATCGACTACGGGACTGGTAAAAGCCGCAACATCCTTAGTGTTGGCTCAATCGACATGAGCAGGGAGCTGAAAACGGCACTGATTGGATTCCATGCCTTTACCGGCAATGATTATGTGTCGTCCTTCTTCAGGAAATCAAAGAAGCATTGCTGGCGATTACTGGAGAAAAACAACAGATTTGTTCAAGTGTTTCAATCGCTTGGAACTGACTGGTATCTTAGCGACAGTCTTTTTGCTGCTTTGGAAGAGGTAGTATGCTACATGTATGGGAAGAAGAAAGCAGATGTCGATGAAGTTCGTTATGAAATATTCAAAGACGTTTACGAAAAGAAAGGAAAGATCCAGGATCTGTCACTACTTCCACCATGCAAACAGGCGTTGAAGCTTCATTGTAAACGAGCTAACTATGTAGCAAAAATGTGGAAATCATCTTTGGTTCAAAATGTTCAATTCGGGAACATCGAAAATAATGGTTGGTCAGATGAAGGAGAAGTTGCTTGGGTGGAAACTGCATTTCCTGAAGATGTAGCAGAGATTCTAGAAGAAGACGATGATGATACTGACGAATTTCAAGGACTTGATAATGAAGATAGTAGTGACGGGGAAGACAGGGATATGATATGAGGTAAGAATAGATATATAACTACAAAAGAATACAATTATGAAATAACTTTAACTGACATTATCCCCGTTTCAGCAAGCCCTTTCGTTGATGGTAAATATTGGTAGTGCATTTAAAGTAGATAAAAGAGAAAGTTACCAGAAAAATCTGCGCATATGTATGTACGACGACGTAGAAAATTCTATGAAAAATACACCGATTAAGGGTATGACCCCCGTCTTTTGGAGGTATCAAATTAAAAATTTACATATTCTGCTATCATCTTGCAATGACGAAACTTCTTTACTGTGATAATTATAATAGAATCATGTTATTTCGAAGTAGGAAAACAGTAGATATGGTGGAAGCTGCAGTATGTATAATTAAAAAAAGGCTCTAACCCCCGATTTGGAAAAATGCCCATATTTGGTAAACGCAGCAGGTATTCGCCGTTTACCAAAATTTTTCTCATTACCAGAGGGTATGGGTAACTAAATATCATGGTGGCACAAAGTTCGGAGAGATGTTACCCTTGCCGTAATATCCGCCTGGTC
>REGM01000016.1:1837901-1857060 GCA_004194415.1 Aurelia aurita | reverse complement strand
ATGTAGTGATACCATCAATGTCATGTTTTATCTCTTCGATTTCAGGACTTGAAGCTAGCCCCTGCATGCTCTTTGCAAGTTGGGACAGCAAAATTATTTAGCACGGAGCCTTTTCATAACATATCTGTTTCCAATGTTTATTGTAACAGTAATAATTGTCAGATGTGGGGAAATCTCAAAAGTCATTAAAGACATAGAAATAACTTTGGGAATGTTAATGGCACCCATTCCCAAAACACAACGGATTAGGAAAGAAGCACGAATTGACCCTATTTGCTTTGATGAAAGCATTATAGTGGAAATTCCTGCCTCTTTGCAAACGAAAAGCCTCAGATTTTGTCATTCCAGGAGATCATTTGACATTTGTTTTCTTGTACCGTAAAAGCTCTATTTAGTTTAGACCCCATCTCTAATAAACCCTTCCCTTCTGAGTCACAGTTTTAAAACCCTCTCTATTCTGTATTATGGCATTAGATTGTAAAAGTTTTCCCCAGTTGCAGCGGAGTGCCTTCATCCAATTCAATAAACGAAGCGAAACTGGGACTGAGGTAATCAGTCTATCGTTCCCTTCGTGCGATTGCTTTCCTATGCAAAGTCAAAGCGAGGATAAGGGCATTCCCCTGGGGTCCGATCCGTTGGGGTCTTGGTCCTATGGGTCCTAGGTCTGGTTATTCCGTTATGCCTAAGCAAAGATAAAAGGGACCGATTAAGCAAGTTGAGCACCCTCTGGAGGTGCTCAAAGTTCTCGAAATGCGCATTTGTGGTCGTTAAGGATTAACCTCTTACCTCTATGCCAGAAAGGCAAAAAGAGCATCTCAAATTTAACTTCGTTGCATTTGACATCAATGCTATTGAAAAAGAGATGCTCCTGCAGGCCGAAGCCAGTGGGGGGGGGGGGGCGGGGGCGGAGCGCCCCCCCAGCAGGCCATTTGTCGGAAATTTCACTCTACCTGTCGGAGTTTTTCGTGATTTACAGGTACACCTTTAAAAGATTTTGTCGGAGAAATGATGCATTGGACACGAATTTAATAACGTTCGAGGATAAATGACGACATGAATTTTGAATCTGCAGAATCTTGTTGCTTCACATTCACTATATTTGAAGGGCTCAATGTTGGAGTGCAAAATAATTCCAAATTTTCGTTATTGAAGGAGTACATCAGTCATTTCACGCATGATTTTAACGTATGTCCCTACTACGGGCGTTGTTGCTGTTGCTGTTGTTGCTTTTGTCGTCGGAAAATTTTGGTTCTTTGCTCCCCTATGAATTCATGGCTGGTATCGGCCCTGTGCTCCTGCCTTGTTTTTTGCAGAACATATGACGAAGACCAACATCGATAGGTTGCTTACTAGCTAGCGCTTTCATGTTCCAGAGGCTGTGCACTGGGTGTGCACTGCATCTTGAAGAGAGGCGATTCTGCCCCTTGTTTATTCGTATCACAGACGACCACCCCAGGTTTTTCATAGAGGAAATGGCCAATCCAACAATGATAACATTCACATACAGCTTCTGGCTGCCATTGAATGGTGCCCAAAACTTGGAAGGAGCGATTCTGAAATCTGGCTCACTCTGTCTAAGTTTTTGTGTACAATTGTCCACTGTCATTTGGTGAAACAATCTCCACCCCGAAAGTCGCTCTCTGGTAGCTGCAAAATTGTGGGTCGTATCGTAAAATCAGAAATGATGTTGGCATCCCTATTGTTATGTCTGTGGATTTTATTGGTTGCTCCTTTTCCTTTTGCGAAATTATGTTGTCATCTATTGGTCCTGAAAACCAGAAGAGTGTTCAGCCATTTGTTTGCAGCCAAGAACAAATGACTGAAAAGAACCGTGAAATGTGGTGAAAAGGGTATACCATGAATTCAGTTGATCCAGTTTTACCATAAAGTGATGCATTGTCATTTGTCATTGATTTATATGCCTATGGTGTGATGGGAATAGGCCATCTTGCTCTTTTCCTCCCTGCTCAATGAGTAAATTGAGAACCCAGATGAAAGGAAGTGTGAACAAACTATGGTCAATTTATGACCACACAGGTATCCAGCTAAGGATGCTGTGAAATCAAGCATCTTGAGCCGGAAAAGAGAAACTTGAGGTTTTCTCCGAATGCTAATTGCACTTTTAAGCACTAGTGTACATGGGGCCATAGGCTTCAAATCTTTAAAAAGGATGGCGTGAATGGTTATTGCATCTTTCTTGGGATTGAATGGCTTGGAAGCAACTTTAGGTCTTTAGGTATTTTACTATAATTCGACCGTGGGTATTTTTTTAATTTCATTATTTTCAAAATTACGGCGATTTTTCTTTTTATGAAAAGAATTCATGCAAAAGTTCAGAGAAAATTAAAAGCATTGTAACTTCTTAATTAATGGAAGGAAAATGGTTGAATTTTTAAGGAAAAAACCTATCATAAAGCCCTACCCTGCAATGAAACATCACAAGCGCTGTAGGCTTGCACATAATCAAGATATCAAAAGTCTTCAGAGCAGAATTAGGATAAAGTCACTAAAAATCTTTTCAAGCCTATCGATCCAAAGAAAGATGTAATAACCATTTACGCCATTCTCTTAAAAGATTTGACACCTATGCTCTAATCGTGTTGTGAGCCTGATCTATGGCGAATGCTTCGACAGCTGCACGATTTCAACTCAAAATTAATCAAAACTAAACGAGTTTATCTCTCAGCCTGAGGAGTTTATTCTTAGATATCTTTTTCAACGTGTTTGTGTTTGTTAACGGCTCTTTGAGATCACAACTTTTTCGATTTCTTGGCTTCATGTCCCTGGGTCACAGAATTCTCCTGGCATAAAACAACGCAGGGTAGATTATGGTAACAATACTATCTATTACTGTTGGTTGACTCACAAGAACATATTGATTTGCGAAAGCAAACAAAGTGATCTTTATGGGCGATTAGTCATAAGGCAAGTGTAAATATACCAAGCCTTATAACACACGCTGAAACCTGGCCAACTGAAGATCAATCGTGCAAGCAAGAAAGTGAGTGTACAATCAGACATAAAATTCTGTTAAACAAGGTGAGTGATTCTAAACATCTACCGGGTGAGTCAGAAAACACGCACGCCGTTTTAACGGCTACCGTGCCCTAAATATCAAAGCAATAATATAAGTTGATATCTAATTGAATAACTGACATGTTCAATTGATTTTAGAATTTTTCTTGGCTGAAATCAGTCACTCTCTTCCGATTTTATAAGGGATTATCTCGAGAAGGTCTCTTCGAAAAATCTTGAATAACGATTAAAATGAAGATACAATTTTCCTGATATTTCTGACTTACGGCGATGACCTGAACACATTTTAGCACGTGCTATCCTCTTGAGAGGATGAAAAGTAATCTCCACTAGTGCAACAAAATTATTCAATGGGACTCCATCCTCTCGAGCGGATAATACATCATATTACAGGTAATTGCCATTGCCGCAAAGCACCGCGGCGTACACAAATTAAAACAAATGATTTACCCTTTGCTCGGTCCTAAGTGTTGGCTGTCTCACTTTTTGGCTTGGGTTGGGTTGGCTTTGGTTGTAGCATCACTCTCTTAGTTGGTCATGCATTAGCGTATGGAATGTGGCTTGCATTATTTATCTTTGCATCTTGAAAAATAGCACATTGAATTTCGTCATTGTACAGTTGACATCCGCTATCTCGACAGCCCGTTATCTCGAACATTCCCTGTATCAAACGAATGTTTATTCCCCTCGTTGGATTTGTATAGAAAAACTGTCCACCATCTCGAACAATCGCTTCGCTGTCTCCAACAAATTTCGATTTACCGTCAGAGTTCGAGATAGCGATGTCAACTGCATGTCCTTCCAATGTTTGGGAATACTTTAGTTTATCGTAGCTGGTAGCGCTTTCCATGCTCCGTCTTCCCCCTTGCTGCAGCAATTAGGGTGGCGTGGTGGAGTAATATTGAGCATAGCTTATCGATTAAGGAACACCTTGCATGGTTCATAACTAATTGGACTCCAATGCACCTCAGTACCTTTGAGAAGCTTTCACTAGGTTGTCGGACCTACATCAGGACCTCTTTTAAGGGACCAGGACTCGGGGGGCAATCAATTGTTTCCTTGCTTAAAAGAGGCAAGAAGGGACTAGGGGGTAATTGCCCACCCAGCTAGTATGTTAAAAGAGGCCCTGATCAACATGCTCGGGCACTCCGCAATACTAGATTCGATTTAGCGCTACCATTAATGAGAACGAAAAACGGACAGAAAATATTTTTATATCGCGGTGTTAAGACTTGGAACCAACTTAGAAATGACATTAAAGAAGCTCCATCGATCCAGTAAATGTAAAATAAAGACCTTCAACGGAAGCCTATTCTAAATTTCGCAAATTGTATATCTTTTATACTATAACGGGCGTCCGAAAATGATGTATCAGCTTTTGCAAAATGTACTATCGTGATATATGCACCGATATGAATGAAATACAAATAATTTTGTAGCAGAATAACCAAGTTAGATGCAGACATTTATTTTATTAAAATCGGTCATACCATTCTGGAGTTATTTTGGGTTATTTTGGTTGGAGTTATTTTGAACATACTTAGAAAAGAACTAAACATTTCTATAACGTCCTTCCAAAGTTTTAGCTTCAAAAAATGAAAGCGGGCACGGTCATCCTCCACGGAGCAAAATCCAATGAAAAATACATGTAAATGTATGTGCGTTGCTTGTTCAAGTTCCTCAGGAGATAATTGATGCAATTGTCATCTCATTAAAGCTGAAACCGGGGCAAAATTCAATTTCTAGCTTTTCTCAAAACTTTTCAAAAATAGCTTCGAAGAAAAAACCTTCTCTAACTTTAGAACAATATGTTCGATTTTAGTGAACTATATTTCTACATCTAAGTTAGCTGGTTTGCCTCAAGACGCTAGGCAGTTCATTCATATCGGAGCATAATTCATGATTGTATGGTTCGGCAAACGTCGATACATCATTTTTGGGACACCCTGTAGAATATGTCTATAATTGCATTTATATCAGGCGTTTCAATTTTTCAACAGGTACGCAACGATGTCCAACAATGCATCAGTTTGTTACACGTTATGGGCATTGGACGTTCCACAGATTCACATCACAATCTGGACTGCTACGTCAGTCATACTCACTATCCTCATGATCACAATAAACTTATACACTCTCGCAGCACTTTACAAAACACGGCAGCTAAACACAACAACAAACAAATTAGTCGCGGCTATGTGTGTTTCGGATATATCCGTTGGCCTAATTTTTTTCCCACTTATGATAGCGATGTTACAAATCCGTGCGGCAGGTTGGATGTGTATGTTTAGGCATATTGTTCAGTATGCGGCATTATCGTTGGGTTACACATCTTTTTTACTCGTTATTGTAATTGCAATTGATAGATACCTACATCTAACGAAATTAAACAAATACAATATGTTTATGAACGAGAAGAGATTGAAACTTATCGTCGGCGGCGCGATTTTATCATCGCATTCAATAGCAGGGATAATGACGTATGCGACAAATTCTTTCATCGTACAAGTCGCGATCAATACGACAAACCTGATCGGACTCATTAGTGTTAATGTTATGTATGCTGTGGTAATCAAGAAAATAAAACTCAGTGCGAAGCAAGTCGATAAAAAACCGAACGACAAAGCGCGGAGAATAAACGTATCAAAGGTCGGTGGCGCGGCTAACAAAACAGAGAAAGTTAAGCAAACCGGATTAAAGGAATGCGATGTTCCGGATCCGGAAACCACACAGAAACGTACAATATTCGGGAAGAAACCAAAACTCCTTCAAAGAAGGAAGTCAAGACAGGAAATTGCCGCAGTAACGACCATTAAATTAATCCTGATCACGATGCTATGCTTATACAACCCATACAACTTATTTTCTACAATATTCGTGTATTACAGATATTATCGAAATATCGACCCGGATAATATTTGGAAAATACTAGCAATGTGGTCTTACTTTATATTATTTACAAATGGAATAGCAAATGGTATTATATTCATATATGGCAACACAAGACTTCGTAATTTCACAAAACAATTGATCGGTAATGGCAAGATCACAAATGTTGTGGATGCTGATGGAAAGACAGTAACATTCGTGAAGTAGAAGTTTTATAGTTTAATAAACNTAAATTAATCCTGATCACGATGCTGTGCTTATACAACCCATACAACTTATTTTCTACAATATTCGTGTATTACAGATATTATCGAAATATCGACCCGGATAATATTTGGAAAATACTAGCAATGTGGTCTTACTTTATATTATTTACAAATGGAATAGCAAATGGTATTATATTCATATATGGCAACACAAGACTTCGTAATTTCACAAAACAATTGATCGGTAATGGCAAGATCACAAATGTTGTGGATGCTGATGGAAAGACAGTAACATTCGTGAAGTAGAAGTTTTATAGTTTAATAAACCACCAAGGACGGATCCTTGAGGTACCCGCACTTTTTAGATTGCCTTGCTTCGTAATTTCTATAAGAAATGTTGCTGATACTGATGGAAAGACAGCAAAATTTATGAAGTAGAAGTTACCATATTTCATGAATCATTAAGGACGGATCTTTGAGGTACCCCGCTTTCTTAAGTTGCCTTGTGTGCGACAAGAAACGTTTTTGCAGAAAATTTGTCACGCTGAAACTTTTGGTTTTTAATTTAGGCCTTTTGAAGTTCCTCCTTTTGCGATCATTACAAAGAATTGACCAAATGACAAAATATTTCTTGAAGACACCTCGCAGCCTCTGGAAATACTTCAGTTAGCTGTCGTGAAGAGCTAATTATTTTGTGAACAACTAGAAATACAATTTTGTAAAATTTGCCCAACTGAAATAGTAAGGATATTCTGAGATTTAGATTTTACACCCCGAGAGGTCTTGCTGCGGTATCATGAAAAATTAATGTTACTTTCTATTAACATAGGTGCAGCCCAATTCAATGAACAGGTTCCGAAAATATATAATTTTAGATAGATCTTGTAAATAGCTATTCCTTTTTTGAATCTGATTCCTTGGTGTGGCATATCAATCTAATATCAATGCGCTGTATTTTAATGGTTTTACTGTATACACGTTACCTTGAATTGGTTGGACTTGGCAAAGGCTTCGCTGATCAATCGGATATTTTCATTTGCTGGAATAGTACTAGCGGTTGCTGCACATTAAATTAATGCTCAATACAAAACTATCAACAAAATTCTGTTTAAATTGGAAGATTCTGAAAAACATTGCTCTCCATGGGTGATAGATAAAATCAACGAAGGATCAGAATCTTGAAACAATTAGAAAGCCCACTATAATTTTCATTTCGTTAATGGAAACGGCACAAAGAACAAGCAAGCTATCTTTATCGGTAAAGAATGGGCTTTTTAGCCTTGATGTGTATCGCCGTAAGGGCCCTCGACGTGGTTATAAAACCTACTCGTTGGCGAGAAAAAGAGTTCATTTATTCATTGCGCCTTTTTAAATTGACCAAAGGAAAACTTTAGTGGGCAATCTCATTGGCTAATTTCAAATTGCTGTGCGGTATCNTGTATTTGTACCGACTTTCAAACGTTAGCTACATATCGTCTGCCAAAAAAGGCAAGCGACTCAAAAAAGACTGGGACCGAGTGCCCCCAGTCTATAAATAGCTTTGGGGGCATTTTTCGGCTTGTGTCTCATCGGAATCGTTTTCAGTAAGTCAAATTGAGTATTTGTGCCAAGTTTCAAGTGTTAGCTACATATCGTTTGCCATAAAAAAGCAAGAGACCAAAAAAGACTGGGACCGAATGCCCCCAGTCTATAAATAGCTTTGGGGGCATTTTTCGGCTTGCGTTTCATCGGAATCGTTTTCAGCATGTCAAATTGAGTATAAATACAAATCATTTTGTAGCAAAAAGACCAAGTTAGATGCTGACATTTATTTAATTAAAATCGGTCATACCATTCTCGAGTTATTTTGGGTTATTTTGCTTTGGAGTTATTTTGAACATACTTAAACAAGAAGTAAACATTTCTATAACATTTTTCAAAAGTTTTAGCTTCCACAAATGAAAGCGGCCATGGTCATCCTCCATGGAGCAAAACCCAATGAAAAATACATGTGAATGTATGTTCGTTGCTTTTTTAAGTTCCTCAGGAGATCATTGATTCAATTTTCATCTTATTAAAGCTGAAACCGGGGCAAAATTTGAACTTAATTTCCAGCTTTTCTCGAGACTTTTCAAAAATAGCTTCGAAGAAAAAACCTTCTATAACTTTAGAACGATATGTCCGATTTTAGTGAACTATATTTCTACATCTAAGTTAGCTGGTTTGCTTTAAGACGCTAGGCAGTTCATTCATATCGGAGCATAATTCATGATTGTATGGTTCGGCAAACGTCGATACATCATTTTTGGGACACCCGGTAGAATATGTCTATAATTGCATTTATATCAAGCGTCTCAATTGTTCAACAGGTACGCAACGATGTCCAGCAATGCAACAGTTTGTTACACGTTATGGGCATTGGACGTTCCACAGATTCACATAACAATCTGGACAGCTACGTCAGTCATACGCACTATCCTCAAGATCACAATAAACTTATACACTCTCGCAGCACTTTACAAAACACGGCAGCTAAACACAACAACAAACAAATTAGTCACGGCTATGTGTGTTTCGGATATATCCGTTGGCCTAATTTCTTTCCCACTTATGATAGCGATGCTACAAATCCGCGCGGCAGGTTGGATGTGTATTTTTAGGCATATTGTTCAGTATGCGGCATTATCGTTGGGTTACACATCTTTTTTACTCGTTATTGTAATTGCAATTGATAGATACCTACATCTAACGAAATTAAACAAATACAATATGTTTATGAACGAGAAGAGATTGAAACTTATCGTCGGCGGCGCGATTTTATCATCGCATTCAATAGCAGGGATAATGACGTATGCGACAAATTCTTTCATCGTACAAGTCGCGATCAATACGGCAAACCTGATCGGACTCATTAGTGTTAATGTTATGCATGCTGTGGTAATCAAGAAAATAAAACTCAGTGCGAAGCAAGTCGATAAAAAACCGAACGACAAAGCGCAGAGAATAAACGTATCAAAGGTCGGTGGCGCGGCTAACAAAACAGAGAGAGTTAAGCAAACCGGATTAAAAGAATGCGATGTTCCGGATCCGGAAACCACACAGAAACGTACAATATTCGGGAAGAAACCAAAACTCCTTCAAAGAGGGAAGTCAAGACAGGAAATTGCCGCAGTAACGACCATTAAATTAATCCTGATCACGATGCTGTGCTTATACAACCCATACAACTTATTTTCTACAATATTCGTGCATTACAGATATTATCGAAATATCGACCCGGATAATATTTGGAAAATACTAGCAATGTGGTCTTACTTTATATTATTTACAAATGGAATAGCAAATGGTATTATATTCATATATGGCAACACAAGACTTCGTAATTTCACAAAACAATTGATCGGTAATGGCAAGATCACAAATGTTGTGGATGCTGATGGAAAGACAGTAACATTCGTGAAGTAGAAGTTTTATAGTTTAATAAACCACCAAGGACGGATCCTNACCTACTCGTTGGCGAGAAAAAGAGTTCATTTATTCATTGCGCCTTTTTAAATTGACCAAAGGAAAACTTTAGTGGGCAATCTCATTGGCTAATTTCAAATTGCTGTGCGGTATCAATTGAACTTGAAATAAATAATAGTACTCCCAGAAATAAAATGACAAATGAGCAAGGCCACTTATAGGAAGAAGTGTAAATTGAGTTATCATGATTTTGAACTGGCAAGAACCTGGTTGTTTTTCCTTGTGTTTATCTACCGATATTTACACGGCCACAGAAGATTACACAAGCAATTAGTAGCGCTAATACTAAGTTTTTTCTGCTCTTTCCAATAAGCCACATCAGATGCATATGAAAATGAAATTAATTTCATTTAAGACAGAACATTATACGAGGACAACCTGAAGCATAGTAACAGAAGCAAAATTGAAAGATTTCTTAAAACATTTGTATTTTTCAGGTAAGAAGAAAAACCATCTAATTCCGAGAATATTGAAGATTTCAGAAAAGTCTAACGGTAGAATTATAGCAAAGTAGCTTAAGTTCTTTTCAAGTCATTCACTTCAAAGATATTGGTCACATAATTTTACACCAACCTTTTGAAAGATTTGGAACTCATGCTGATATGAACTATTTTACGTTGCTAGTGGTAGCATGAAACCCAAGGAAGAATTTCTTCTTGTAAACGTTAAAACGACGAATAATCAAAAATTTAAAAGGATTACCGCAATCTGAGTGCGCATGGTTTGTCCTGTGAGTTATTTGTAAATATTAGCCTTTCATTGATTTTGGAAGTGGTTTTGTATCTTTTTAATGAGTTGCTTGTCAAAACAGAACTTTTCAGGTATCAGTAGACAGATAGATCTAAAAATAGACAAGTGATTTAAGTAAATGTTCGCAAAGGAGGTTACCGATCTCAAGTAATTGAAAACCTTTCGTTAGCAAAGGTCATTGCGCAGCGCGTTCAAAACAGAACTTTTCAGGTATCAGTTGACGGAGACTTCTAAAAATAGACTTTAAGAGTAAATGTTCGCAAAGAGGTTATCGATATGAATATCAAGTATTTGAATAACCTTTAGTTAGCAGAGGTCACTTCCTAAAGCAGTAGGTAGCTTATCACGCGACTGTAGAGTAGGATGTGCGCTATGGGAGGAATTGAACAAATAATGTGGCATCGACTAAGTAATTCAGAATTGCAATTATTTCATTATAAAATTTTGAAATTTAACTCTTTAAGAGTATCAAAATATGAATATTAATTTATGAAATTACAAGATCAAAACAATACGATAACTATTTCTGCAGCATTCTGAATTAAGCATATTCATAATACAATATTAGTTCGAATTTATCAGATTGAGGTATGCATATTGTCCTTGCAATGGATGAATCAAGACATTGATTTGGAGTTTTTCTACAACTAGCACTATCCCATCAGCTGAAAATTGCCATATAATCTTTGCATCTAAAGTCCAATTGGTCACTGGTATTGCATTGCCACAAAAACAGTTGAACCTTTTTACTGCTGGATGGACCACATTGCCAAATAATAAGCAACACGAGAAAAATAAAATTTCTGAGGTACAATCTTTGTGAATTATGCTAATATCAAAGCTTATAGAAATGATTCTCTTTCAACTAAACTTTCGTGGCATCGAATACCGTCTTGCAATCCAGTGACTTAAACTGGATTCTACTTTCAAATGGAGATTGTAACTGAAGCGAAAGACATTTGCAGCAAAATTTAATGTTTAATAATTCTAGAGAAGAACGGAAGTTTTTGGGCAACATAGCAGTGAATGAACTTTGAACTTTTAGTAACAGACAGTCGGGAAATTTGGGATAGAACTTTAAAATCCCAATTGTTTAAAAGACAGCCCCATAGACATGTATCACAAAATAAATGTGAAGATCGTTACAACGGAAAAAGTAGCGTTATCATGTGATTTACTCATTTCTTATTCACAATTAATGCTGAGTTGGTTTTATACTACCGGGTGAGTCAGGAAAAACAATCCGCCTTTGAAAGGCCATTGCTCCCTGAATATCGAGGAAATAATATTGGTAAATATATTGCTTAATAGTGGAAATGCTCAAATGAATTTTAAATTTTACCTGACTGAAATCGGCCACTCCGTTATGAAATTATGAGGGGTTTTCTCAAGAAAGCCCCTCCAAGAAACCTTCAAAAACGGCATAAAATCACGATCAAATTTCCCTCATATTTTTGCCTTTACAGCAATGACTTTTACATGCTTTTGCACTTGCTATCCCTTTGGGAGAATAAAAGTGTCACCCTGGGAGCAAACAAATATTATTCCGGATGATTTCATCCTCGAAAGACGATAACACGTGCTAAAACGTGTTGAAGTCAACATTTGCTCTTGATTTTAGGCCAGTTTTGAAGGTTTATTGAATGGCCTTTCTGTAGAAAATCGCTCATAATTTCAGAAGGGAGTGGCCGATTTCAGTCAGGTAAAATTTTATATTATATTTGAACATGTCAACCGTTAAATATATATTTGCTAATATTATCATTTTGATATCCAGGGAGCATTGGCCTTTCAAAAGGGGATTGTTTTTTCTGACTCATCCGGTATATAGCGCACGTTTGGCAAAACTTTCTGTATATTCCAAGATTGATTTATGTTGATAGCCTGAGTGGCAGCCGTTTTTCTCGTTGGTACGAAAATCAAGATATCCTAAGTAATCGATGTTGAAAGCTATCTCTTAAGGTAGCAGGTCGATCTAATTTGTATTGACAGACAATGACACGGAGTGCAGGTTAAAGCCCAGATTTGGCTGTTATGATTAATCACAATTTTCTATCTACTTCGAGCTTTTCTAGTCCTGCCCTTTCTTCACTGAATAAACTAATCTTAATAAAGGTTCACGGTCTTCAATGATTTCTTGTAAGCCACCTGGCGAGTATAAATGTATCCACGATTCCACATATTATACTACGATTCAAACCATGCGAACAATTTGTGAAATTTCCCTATACCCCATCTCATAGCGATTTCAAACTAATTTCGTATTTTTTAACGTTAATTTTGTATGTATTTTGCAAGTATTTTGTATGTATTCCCCTTTCGATCTTGCAGTCTTGCTAAAACTGTTTGCGAAATATTGCTCAGGTTTTGGTTTCAAAGGTTCTTTTTGAGATTGCTACAATTGATCGAAGAGGATATTACTATTTGAACGGCTAGGTACGAGAGCAAAAAAGCGCACAACAATTGCGACTAACTTTTCGATCTTAAGATCAAGCTTTCGAGAAAGGAATTTTTTTGCAGTTTTTGTTTTATCGCAAGGTTTTCAAAGGATGATTTTCAAAAAGTTGCAAATTTCGCTCAACTAATGGATATAAGAGATACTTAGATATCTTTAAGTATAAAAAGTCCATATTTTCAGCTACGCAAACTGTTTCTGGGTGTTTTCAACTTCATAATTACAATTCGAAGTTCTCTTGCGTAATTCTGACTTCTCATGCCAGCTTCAAACTTCCCAGAAAGTCGACTTATTACCGCTGAGTTCATTTCCAGTTTCTTGCAATAAATGTAGCTGCTCTTGACGTAAATTATTGTAAACGCAGCACGGACAAGCCGCGGGTATTAACGCGCGCTTCTGCGTGTAGTAATGAATCAACATTTTCGCGGTTTCGGGCAACGGCTTTGGCAATCCTTGTACACGCTGTTTGAACTCGGGTAATATCACGTCTTCTACGTAGTACCGCGGGAAATTGTGGTTACATGTGAAAACGACCGAGTCCGGTTCATTCCGTGACTGTATTTCACCTTCATTCTCTTGCTGCCATGGTGATTTGCCTCGTATCGCAGACGAGGCAGCAGAGACAGTTGCCGCTGTAACACTTGAGAGAAATATGCAGCTACGCCGTTTGTGGAATTTAAGTTTATTTTCGATTATCTGTTTCAAAATTATGTCAAAATTCCCGGATGTAAGTTCGCTGTTCAACTCAGTTGTGCTTGTGCTCGAATCGTTCTCATGAGAATCACTTTCTGATTTCTCCGACAGAAAAGAATAACTTTGAGAGCCAAGGTAGATTTGGTCCATAGCACTGGAAGAAAGAATGTTAAGGAAATTTGGACTTAGCTGTTTCTTTGTTTCATTCGGCAATGATTTCGATGACAGCACCATTTTCACCGGGAAGGGAAGGCTTCTTGTGTCGATCTTGTCACTGAAAACAAAACAGATATATAAGAATATATTAGGATTTGAGGAATGGAGGGAGATTATTGGCAAGCTGATCGAAAAAGAATGAAAGTAAATGGTTTATAAGTCTCTTGACATGCTCCACAATAACAGTGCAATATTTTTACAGGAAAATCTACTTGCAACCTTCGTAGTCTTTGAAAAAACTAATCTTACGTTCAAAAAGATAACTTCTATTAACGGCAGAGTAGAGGATGTTGTAGTCTGTGAACAAGCACTCTTGAAAATCGAGCGTGTGCGATGTGCATCAATCAATGAATCAATGAATCAATGAATCAATGAATCAATGAATCAACGAATAAATGAATGAATGAATCAATCAATCAATCAATCAATCAATCAATCAATCAATCAATCAATCAGTGGTTTCAGCCTCAAGTCGAGGGTTGGATGCAATAGTCCTCTAGTGGTCACGATGGTGTGCCAGTATAACTGTCGGTGAATACTTCATATTAGTCAATTGCTTAATGTTTGTAGACCATGTTGTTTTTGGTCTGTCTCTTCCTCTGTCCGCATTCACTTTTCCTTCCAGTAATGTTCGTTGATGTGTTTAGCTAATATTAAACAGGCATCCTCCCTCGCCTTTGCAGTCGAACCCCGCTATCTCGAACTCTCAAGAGGAATGAAAATTTCTTCGAGATAGAGAGGTTTCGAGTTAACTTTTGGTGGTTTGACCAAAAAGTGTCATTATAAGGATGGGAGTAGAAAAACACAAGGAAAAAAGGAGTAATAGCTTCCATGAGTCAAGACCCATGTGTCAATTTTGACTTCGTTTACACGATTACGGCAAAATTTGAAAACAATATAAAATTCAACGTTGTCAATCGCTTTGCAATCTTTGCGACAATGAGGCTGGATTTTGACTCAAAATTTTTTTATTGGCCTAAAAGGAATCAATCAACCTCGTTTTGAAAGCGTTGAAACATGTCCGTTTTCATCGTTTTCAAGTGTTGACATGACACCGTTTTCAAATTGTTCCGGTTAGAGTACCGTTTTCAAATTCTGCCGTTTTCAAATTCTGCTTGCAAAAAATGTGCCATTTTCATGTGAACGGGAGGCCTATCCGTAACAATTTTATGCCGTTTTGAAAATGTACCGGCATCGTGTGAGCGTAGTCTTACTGTTCGAAAGTTTGAACGGGAAAATTTCGACAATAAGAAACGTTTCAAATTCATTTTTTGTTCGAGATAGTAGAGTCTTGTTCTGACGGGAAAGAAATTTTTCCTTGAAATAGTGAGTTATTCCAGACGTCAGAATTTGTTCGAGATAAAGAATTGTTGGAGATAGCGGGGTTCAATTGTATAAACAAAATGTTTAATTTTCATCAAATGTTGCTAGTTTATTTGAAAAGATTCATTTTAATAGTTGTGTTTTCATATCGTATCAGCTGTTAGGCTGAAGAGTCATCCTCCTAAAACCATGCAATGAAGCATGGCATGCTTCTCTGGAGAGCAGCTTAAATTCCTTGGAGCTTAAAGTTTGAAGGACAATTAAACTTTTGCGAATGCACATACCGGGTGAGTAAAGAAAAGGTAAAAACATTTGCAAGCCTGAGTTGGCGTGTTACCCACACAATGATAATCAGTTTAAGGAATCTGATGAACTTGCAAACGTTTTAATTTGTTTCCTCATCTGGTACACATGTCAAGCAAGCTACGTCTATTCAAAATCCGATCTGTTGGTTTTTGCTGCCAAATCGGCCATTTCCTCTCAAACGCCTTGCTAGGACCACAATGAAATTAACTGGATAGACGCAAAGGCGTGGTGACAAATTTAAGATCGGCAAGCTTTTGCATTTGTAATTATCAGTCTTCCGAGAGACGAGATCATCGACTTTACTTCGTTCCTCTTAATCACTACGTGCATCTTATATAAACATGAAAACAATTTCCTTAAAAAATAATATTTGCTTGTATCAGTCAAATATTTAAGTACACAGAAAGCTCGATAAATGCGTTCCACAGATAACTATCAATGCAGAATTACAAGGATTTTATGTTAAATAAATAAAATTCCCATGCAACGTTTGTTTTATTAAGAAGGGGCGAGGCACTTACGAAATAAGAAAAAGAGCTCAATTTTACTATCTTCATATCAGGGGGTATAACGGGTTGATAAAAAACGATGCAAACACGTTAGCGAATTGGAAGGCAAACACCATGCAGACAATTTACGAACGTTCAATCCTTCGCCTTGCCGTCGCTTCAAATTAATTTGCTCAGACTTCGCTCTTAAATCTTTTCATGGGTTTTATTTCTCTCTCAAATCATTACCTAGTGATGAAACAACAGGTTTAAAACGCACAGTTCGATTATCGAATGCGTATTTAGATTTGAATCGTAAGTAGTAAGCAATACCATGAGACAACAAAAACAGTCTTCTGACCATTCAATAATAAAGGTATTTAAATTAAACAACTCAGGTTGATACGTGCAGAATTTTGACCATAGTTGTCAGTCTTTGCAAGTTTTTCTACGAAGCCTTTAACGTCGCCCAAAGAGTTTAAAACGGAAGGCCTAATTAAGAAGGGGTAAATTGCGAATCCATTTCTGGATTCCAAGGGCATTTAATAACAGAGCATTTGAGAATTTAATTGAACTAATGAATGCACACGTAAAGCGATTGAGACGAAATGAGCTTTTTATTAAAAAATATCGATTTCTTGACAGAGGAAGCGAATAGATCAGAAAGTACAAATCTTACAATACTTTCCTAATAAAATTCTTTCAAGACGAAAGTAGGCCCTTGCGATCATTATCAAAACCTATGTATTAGTTTGGCCAAAATTAAAAGTCTAGCATCCATTTGTTTAATGAAGGTTGCAATATCGATCAGAGACTTCGTGTCATCGGGTGTCATCTTAGCTAGAAAGGATGTCAGCTTCATTTTCTAAGAACAGAAACCGCTAAATTTATCCACCTTGCCTTTATTTAGTAGTAATAATTTTCTAAGAAAAACAATCGTACAAAAATATATGTTAACAAAGATACCCAAACTTGCTATCTAAATTTAAGATACATTTTTATCGATAGATGAAAACAAGAATCTTTGAGATCAGTCTATTGAAATAACTTCTACAATTTTCCAAAAAGGTGCAAGTCTTTTTTACTCATCCGTTAATCCGTACGCAATTTCTTGCATTAGTTTGGCCGATATCAAAACTCTGGCTTGCAATTTTCAATAACAGTTTGGGATTTCAATTAAGGATTTCTTATCTGCTTCGTGCGTCATCTCAGACTGGAAGATTTCAAATAATTCCTAGGAACAAAAACTGCTAAATCTTAAAGACAAAGGCTATGTATCACTCAGGTCAAAATTAAGACTCTAGCTTAAAATTATTTATTTAGAATTGCAATTTCAATTAGATAGATTTATCGGCTCTTTGGGTCAACTAAGAATGGACGTTTTTAATTCCCTCCCAAAAAAAACTGCTAAATCTTAAAGACACAAGGTTATGTATCACTCAGGTCAAAATTAAGACACTAGCTTACAATTGTTTAGTCAGAGATACAATTTCAATGAGCGAGTTTATCAGCTTCTGGCATTATCTTAGAAAGGAAGAATTTTAGCTCATTTTCTAAGTACAAAAGCTAGAAAATGACTTGACATAATGGCTTTAGCCTTTATGCAGCTGTACGAATTAGAGCATAGGCGTTGAATCTTTGCAAAACTTTAGACTTAATCGTGTGAAATGATATTGCCCCATTCTTTCAAATGAATTGCTCGAAGGAACTGTAGGTAATTTGTCATAATCCCTGAAAGACTATTTTTGAAATCATCATTATTTTCAGAATTACAGCGTTTTTTATATTTCTGCTAGTTTTAAAGATGTGACGTATCTGACATGTTCAATTAATTTTAGAAATTTTCCTGGGTCAAATCGGCCACTCCGTTCCGAAAAACAGAGAGATTAAAAACAGCCTAAGATTAAGATCTAGTTTCCCTAAATTTTCTGCCTTACAGCGATGATTTCAATATATTTTAGCACGTGTCATCCTGTCGGGAAAGTGAAGAATCATCCTTACTTTGATGATTACAATATTTGAGGAATTCCATCCTCCCAAGAGACTAGCAAGTGCTAATACATAAAGTCGTCATTGCTGCAACATTTTTAGCCGTGTTTTGGAGCTTTTAAAAGGGACCTTCTCGAGAAAATCCCCCATAATTTTGGAAACGAGGGACCCACTTTTTCCGGGTAAATTTGCATATTTAAATGACCATATCGGTTATCAAGAAAGACAGTTGCCAATAGTATTGCTTTGATATTCAATGAACAGTAGTTTTTCAAACGTCGTGAGTTTGTTGACTCACCGATATAAATAAAAGAAATCAATGAGCATATAATCGAATGCTTACCAAAAGAGAACCATCGTTAAAACTGGTGCCAGAAATGATTTTCTTTTGATCAAGCAATCTTCTAACTCAGTAAGCGGTATAGAGAATTCATGCCAAACTCGAAATAGCTAAAATGAAGAACAAGCAAATCATGGAACGAATACATTATGGAACAAAATACGGAATACAGGGGCAAAACTACAGCTCAGTAGGAAGAGAGGTTTCTGCCTTCCAAATAAGCCTTTGTGTCGTTTAAAGCCTGCATAAAACAGATGCTTGTCTATCACAAAAGTTTCGCCACATACCGGATGAGTCAAAAAATTTAAAGATATTTGAAAGCCTGTAGCTCTGAAACTATTTTTCAGATTCCTATAAACTGTTAATACCTGCCTAACTAACATATCAACTTAGATAACAAAAATAGTTTGTCAAAATCGGTCGTATCGTTCTCATAATACAAGCGATATTATAAAAATGGCTTCATCTCAAAATCCTTTAAAACAGGCCTAAAATCCTTCATCAAATTTTCAAGCAATTCAACCCCACAGCTGTCATAATCAAACTCTATCAGTATATCTTGTTGCTCAAACATTTACTAGGTATATAAAGATGCTGCTGTATAATCGTATCCATTTGGGACTGTCATTCACTCTTTTTCGTCTATTTTCTATTATCATGATGCTGGATTGCCAACAAATTTGATTAAGGATTTTAGGCCTGTTTTGAAGGAGTTTGAAATAAGGAATTTTTATAAAATCACTTATAATGTAATTTAAGAACGATAGGACCAATTTAGGTGAACTAAATTTTCTTATGTAATTTGATATGTTACCTACACATGTACTACTAGTCTGTAAGTCTCTGACAAATGGTTGGAGAGCTGTAGATTTTCAAAAATCTAAACATTTTTCTGACTCACCCAGTATTCCATCCCTGACAGTTCTACGGTGGGTATTCCTCTTATTCTACGGGGGGGGGGGGG